>OMNN01083250.1:0-21284 GCA_900302755.1 Chromis chromis | reverse complement strand
GACCAGGATGTTGGCAGTGGATCCTTTGGGTACTCTAGTTTGATTGACAGAGGCCCCACTGCACAAGCCAGAGTACCCAAAGGATCCACTGCCAACATCCTGGTGCCAGACCCCATAGGACACCCTGAGAGGTCCTCTTGTCCATGCCCAATGGTTCAGAGCATTTTTGACCACATGAGAGTCACCAACACAATATTAGGCAGGTGGTCATAACGTTATGCCTCATCTGTGTATTTAGAGTTGTTTTTGTAACTGGGTTTAATATCTGCCTCAAAACAGGGAGCCTAACAGGAGTTTTAACACTGAAGGGGTCGAAAATGTAAATTCACACACATATGATGGACCACAGCTGTATAAGTATGAGTCTGCTGGGTGTCAGAGTCCAGGAACAGATGAGGATGAGGAGAAATAATGACCAGCGTGAAATTAATTAGTGATGAGGAGGACCAGTGGAGAGCAGGGCAGGTGTCAGCGGCATAAAGTTTGCTCATATCAGGATGTGGAAAGCTAGTATTGGTCATTTAATACTGCAGTATGGATACTTGCTCCTAACAGAAGCTGCTGCACAAGGATCACATGGTATCAGTCATATCTCATGTGTTATGCTTTATGATGCCATATGAGAGGGAAAGAGGTGGGAGAGAGCTGACTAATTTAGAAGTTTGCATGCATAAAGTGCACAATTTGTGTTTTTGTCAAGCTGAATCTCTTGGTTCCCGAACCAGAAGCTGACGCTGATAGTGGATTATAGCGGTTGTTTGCACCGAAGGAATCATAACAGACTCAGACGTCCCATCCATAATTCCTTCGTATCTCTTCGAACAAAAATCCTCGGCACACAACTAAGTTTTCCATCTGCACGTAACGCAACCACCGAAAAAAGTAGCCTGTAGTTAGGAAAGTGCAGACTGGATGTCCTGACAGGTTGGAGTTTGCGCACAACAATTCATCATGATGAAAAACTGTGAAATGGGAGGTAATTACCAAAAATGACCGACTTTATAAATCACTGCCACTCAGACTCACCACCACCTACTACTGCTCAGAGCGCTGGGACCGAGACGACTTTCTTATGTGATGTAATATGATGCACTGAGGGAGGAAAAAAAAGCACTTTTAAGAGCACTGCTGGAAAAAAAAAACTGCTTTTCCATCTGAATTTCTGCTTTTATGTCTCATAAAACATTTAAAACTCTGTATTAAGTTTTCAAACAATCATTTTCAAGAAGCATTAAGCTTAAATTTAGTCAAAAATTCAGCCTGCAAGTTGCTTGTCAAACTTCAAGATACATTTTTCATGCAATAAAAGACAATCCAAGTATTTTAAAATGCATTACGAGTGTTGAAATGATTAATTCATAAGCAACTGATGATAATTTGGTTGAATAATGAATCTTTTATGTCTTGTTTTCAAGCAGAAATGCCAAATATTTCACAGTAACTCTCAGAATTTGTTGCTTTTCTTGGTCTTACTGAATATTTTGGGGCATTTTATGGGCATTTTTCACAGCTTAGCCATAAATTTAAGACCAAGCAATCAATTAAGAAAATAAAAAGCATTAGGTGATGTCAAAATAGGCAACATTGGCAAGACTTTTTCCCAAATGTGAGGAGTTTCCTCTTTTCTCTGAACTCTTTACTTTCTATCAGAATATTTGGGGGTTTTCAGACCACTGGCCTAGCAGAGTTTGAAGTCACTCGGGGTTCTGAGAACTGGCAGCCAGCTCTGACTTGGATCCAGCCACATCGTTATTATCATACATTTCATCACAATAAATTTCACCCTCTTGGTATTACTGCAGTGATGAGAAAGATGGAAGACTGGGAGAAAGGAAGCCGATTTCATTCTTATTTATCACCTAAGAGGCGCTGCCAGGCTCAGGCCGCTTCGGTAAATAAAATTAGTGGAAATGTAATCCCTGTACTTTCAGAATTGTTCGACTGGACAGATGAAATAGAAGGAATCGGAGTTAGAGACAGCTATGGAGTAAATAGGTCACGGCAGGACACGCTGAGGATTCCTTGATTCTGCGGACGTACTCGGTGACCTTCACCCGTCCCGGCGCTGTTTCACCACAGCCATTTGTCCATACGTCAGCCTTTAAGAGCTGCCTATTACCATAATGAGTAGGTGTGCTCCAGAGCCGTTTTTGCAACAGCCTATCGCATGATGCTCCGGGCCAATAGCAACCGTTGTTCTTATCCACATGCCCCCACCTCCAGCCTCATCGGGGCTATTAGGCCCATTTACCAGTGGCTGTGCACGGCGGCTCCAGTGGGTATTAGCCATGAGGAGAGAGATGATTTCCCACCATCGCTCAGCCAAACCTGGCCTCTTTCACCGCCTGACCTCACGCTCAAGTGGGCGTGCAGAGAATATGTCTTGGAGCAGGAAGAAAAAACAACAGCGTGAAAAAACCCCAGGAGGGGGAATAAATATCCGTATGTGCATTTAATTACAGCTGGTTTGTCAATTTGAAACTTCCAGTTGTCCACAGTTTATCCCACAAAGCTCCGCTTACTGACATCCAGCCCGCGTGTTTATTCATCCTGTTCTTTTCTTTTTTAAATTCTGACTGACAGCTCCTGACTTTCAGATATTCCCTCACACCTTCCCTGCCTCTCGTATCTCCACGAAGCTCGGGTTGTGTTTTCTAATTGGCCTCTTTAACTCTCTCTCTTTTTTTTTTCCAAGGGCATCAGCTTTATTTATTTGTTTTCTGTCCCTGCACAGAAACCGCAGAAAGGCTAATGCCCCAATCTCTCCGCTGCAGAATCTGGAGGGAAGTTTTGTTTGTGAAATTAACATTCCTGGCTCTCAGTATAGAGGCACCGAAAAATGTGTTCGCTTTTTTTTCTCGTGTCGTGTTTGTGGTAATTTCACAGTCCAGTAGTCGTGGGAGCGCTCTCCAGCTGGGTGGGCGGGATGCTTCGGCTCCTGCTTGCTTTCCATAGCGGGATGTAACCCCCTTCCTCTGGTGACTTTTTAGCCAATCACGTACTCTAATGAGAGCAGAACTCATTAAACTGCTTACATCTAATGAGAGAAAGTAAACAGTCTCCTGATTGGCTCCGCCCACTGAGGCTAAACCCATCCAGTGAGATCTTTAAAGCTCTTCCAGCAGCTCTGCCTCAGAGAAATATTTTGGGTAAAACTCCAATCTGTTCTGCTGAAGTCACATTATATTAAATCTGACAAAGGTCTGCTGGTGATGTTTATCCTGGGTCTCAAAGTGGGTAATACAACAAATGTTTCTTGATGAAATAAGGGAGGATGTGACTCTCTCTCTCTCTCTCCACCACTGCTGGGATTCAGTTTTCCTTTCCGTGACAGTCATTACACGGCTGTTAAAGGTTATGAACTGGTAAGTGCCCCCCACGTAAGACTAAAAAGCCCTTACAGTTGCATAAATATCGACATCAATAAAATGGAAATGCACAAAAGCGCTCCAAAGAAATCCTCACACTCACTCACAAACACATATTCATTCCAAGCCATTGAACAGTCACTCAGGCCGAACCATGACTCAGCTCCAACAGTGTTCAGTTGCATAAACCATCTACTTTACTCCACTGAAGAAAACTCAATAATCTACAGAGCAGCTTGTTATCAAATCAGACTCTCTTTACCTACATTCAGACAGTTCTTCCAGTTATCCTCTTACAGTGTGGCTGTATCAGTAGCTGTATCTCCATGTGTTGAATTTCAAGAGTTTACTGATCTCAAACTGTTTTCGACTTGAATTTAACAGGTGTAACCTTAAACCATGCCTGTCATCAGTTCCACTTTCTACTCTTTCTTCCTGCTTTGGGAATATTAGTACTGATCAACATTCAAAGGAAGTGTGTTTACATGTAATATTTTCATTGACATTTTATGACATGTATGTTTTCCTGCCGGGCTGCACGGTTGTTAGCACCGTCTCACAGCTAGAAGATCTCCGGTTCGCGTCCCGGTTAGGACGCCTGGGATCTTTCTGTGTGGAGTTTGCATGTGTCTCCCTGTGCATGCGTGGGTTCTCACCGGGTTCTGAGATAGGCTCCAGCCCCCTGCGACCCTACAGAGGATTAAGCGGTGTATAGATAATTAGTTCATCTGTCATTTGTGTGCAAAGTCTCAGGAACTTGCTACTGGCTTAATTGCGTTTCCCATTAGCATCTGGGTAGCACTAGGCAGCTTTCCACTGTATGAACTCGGGGCAGGTACAACAGGAACAGTTCCCTAATCTGCCCTTCTGTTTCTGTTGCAGTGTAGGATTCAACAGTTTTCACCACGACATTAAGTTTGAATGTGCCAAAGCATCAACAAATAGTAGTTACTGGCTGTAACTCCAGTTCTCTGAGCATGTAAGAAATAGAACAACAGGTTTGCCCTGTTAGCCCATGTGGTGAATTTTACATTGTGGATGGCAGCGTTACAGGACACAACTGCTGCTAGACATCGAGAGAGCAGAAAAATGATGCTTGTTGGGCTCTCTGAGTTTCTTGAGTCACTTTTTCAAGTTCACTTTGAACTACCTAACAAGAAAATAGCCATGAAACAGGTTTTGATGGGACAGTTCTTGCTGTCAAAACCCATGCAAAGGTTTGGGCCACCCTAAAATGGCCCAATAAGTTCCTACAGTGGAAAGTAGCCTATAGTTATATTATGGCAAACTGCTTTTTTTGGACCCAAATGCAGAACACAGAGTCGGTTGCACAGTTTAAAAAGGATGATTACAAAACAGTCTAAGTGTAGAGGGTGACCAAGGGAAATAATCTGAAGATGAGGAGGCTGTTGCAGTAGCGACTGGCGTGGGAATCTTGAAGTGTGCGGCAATCAAAGGCTGGTGACTCTGAGCGTGTCGTGTGGTTTGGTTGGTGACTGACTGTTTTGGAGAGAGAGGAGGTGAATGTGGCAACAGGCAGGGTAAGTAGAAGACTATAGGGCTTGATAGTGGGATCAAGGCACTGGAACCTGAAGCACGGAGAAGATGCAGGTTAGACCGGAGCAAAGCATATACTATGAGGACAGTTTTGGATGACAATAACCTTGCTTTGATTGTTTCTGTGAAAGAAAGATGTAAGTAACTCTTTTTGGAAGCAGAACAGTAAAACCTGGCCTGATCTCTTGGTTTTCTTGAAAGTTTCAACTGTTTTTAGTGGCTCAGTGGTTGAACCAGGTGAATTTAAGGCCATATAAGTGTGAACTTTTTATACGTGTCAGTCCTATGCTGTCTGTTCGGTGTACATTGTCTCTGACCAAGTGTATGAGGCAGACTTTACCCAACACAAGACAATCGGATATAAGATAATGAAATGATGGGATGAATGTAGCAATTTTTCATGCTATTAAGGAGGCTTGATTACCCCCCATCGTGAAACGTACCTGATTTGCATCTCATTTTCTGTTCACTTCCGTGTGTAAGCTCTAGCGTCTCTTGTCATTTTCTCCTTTATTTAGTGAGCAGACTAGACTTGTAAAGTGCCTGTACTTTATTAGGCCACACTGCTCTCTCTCTCAGCTCTGTGCTATTTGTTCTGACAGGTGCCGTGACGTGATTTGTTTGGGTGGAAAAATGGAGCTCAGCACTGGAGCAGCGCAGCACAGGACTCCACCACCGTTTAGTTCCATTGCTTCTTCTTGGCAAAGTCACCTGCAGTTTCACCCCCACCGCTATTACCCCTTCTTCACTTCACATTTAGAGAAAAAAACCTGATAGAATAACCTGTTCCATCATCTTTCTGCATATGAAGAGATAAAATCACCAACAGCTTTGGTTAGAAACAGCAAGCAGTCCAGTAATGACTTCCTCAGGCCATGAGGAATCCAGGCCTTCAGTTGAGGTTTTTCGCTTCAGTTTAACTTATGAAAGATTTGAATACAAATTTTTTGTATGCATCTTTATATATGACTACTTGTCATCTCTGTTCTAATTATAGTGACTGTAGGAAACCCAACTGTGACTTACCAGTAACCACTGTCACTTGTGGAAAGCTCTTTCCTGCAGTACACCACTGTTCCCTTGATGAATACAAAAAGACAGCAGTAGCTGAGAAGTTAGAGCAGTGAGCCTGTGGCTGGCTTTCATCCTGTGTTTCTGCTCCAGGCCGCTCTTGGCCGCTCAAGACAGTTTCTGGTTTCTCACAGGGTTTGGGAAACTCTTGCAAACCAAAAACGCAGATAGAGATCAATGGTATATCTGACAGCATCTGCAAGATTCACAGCAACGGGATGAGATAACGCAGAGTGATGCTGAGTGTGTTTGGCAGGCGTCTTTTACTCTCATTTAGTAGTCGTGCTTGGAGTCAGTGTAGTGGTCAAACCAAACCCGAGAATGCGGCTCCTGGTGTTCCATCCTAACTGGTCCGGGTATGAAAACTTCAAACCTCAAAATCAGATGCCAAGCTTGTGTCTTCTTGACTGAACCTGCAAGACACTGACCAGGCCTTTTCAAGTTTAGCTTTAAAATTAGGGCAGGATATACTCTTGGTTCAAAGCAAAGGTAATCTACAGTATGCGTGCACTGGCATGCTAACCCGATCTCATTCCCAGGATGTCAAATACTGGTGTTTTGTCAAAGCTGCTTGCGTGTCAGGAATCTTTGGCGTTGGTGTTGGTATTATATTTAAAAGATCCTGATCAGGAGGTTGGAGGTGTGAAGAAGGCTGAGGTTTGAGTTGGACCATTATCTTTTCACTTAGTTTCACATTTTATGACTTAAATCTCATTTCAGTCACTGTTTGGTGAAGTTTGCACACCAATACTACTTTGTTAAGGTTAGAAAAAAACACGATTTGGGTTAAATGCATCCTTTGACAGCATAAACAAGATACAAGGAAAACACCAGCCAACTGATACCATCTATTTTTGACATTTAGGGATTCTTATAGGTCTATCAAACTACAAAGTACATTCAAATATGACGCCAAAGGGTCCTGACATAGCGGCATTATGTGACAAATTGGGAGTGAGACCAGGCTCGCCATGCAGTCTAACACGACTCCTTATTAAGTCATTCAATCATCATCGTCGAGCTTTTAGGACAGCCTAATTTTCTACACGGTCGCAAAGTGATCTGGAAATTGTACAGTCTGACTGGGACCTCTGCCACTGATGCTGAGATAGCATGTGAATCTGGTCTGTTGAGAGAATGGAAGAGTGATGTGTTCCTTCAGGTCAGCCCTACAGCAAGATTAGTCACACTGCGAGTGAGCAACACTTCTTCTAACTGCTGTTTTCTCTTCTGGCAGCAACAAAGCATAAAAACATGTCATTTATTATAGTCAGCTATTGAGTGTACTTAAGCTATAAATGCTCTAAGGATGGGTTTTTTGCGCTAATGTAAAAAATAACAAATGTTTTGTGCTTTTAAGGCTGTCAAAGGTCTGGGCCCTGCATATTGTAAGCTTGGTTTTCTTCTCAAACATCATGCAGTCCACATATTCATGCAGGGATGGTAAATATCATTGCTAATTTTCCCTCTGTGGCTCTAGGTCCTGGTAAATGTCCACTTCTTCCACATATTCAGCTTTTTAATGCAGGTTTTCTGTTAGAAAATTGAAGCTTTCAAGTTGAGACACTCCTGATGACATTGTGTATTTTTTTTAGACTTGACAAAGCTCCGTGAAAGCCACATAATTCATTATGCAAGTGTTTTCACAGGCTGAGTAGGACTCCTCTGGCCTGGTAAACCCACAATTATATGTAAAATACATCATAAGTTACTGGAGGCATTTCGGGTCAATTCGAGTCGTGTACAGTTGAGTTGATTTACCTGGGCTGCTTCATGGCTCTTCCTTACACAGACAACTCATGAAAAAGTTCAAGAGGAGCCTCGTCCCAGTTACGTTATGCAGCAGTGAGCTTGCCAGCCTGTTAGCTGTAACACAGCCATTTTCACAGCCGAGCGACATTTCATTTAAAGTGAAGTTGTGGGTCAGGGTTATGGTTCACTGGCTGGAGTCTGCTATATGTTATAACACTGCTCACAATCCTGCAGCAAGTGTAAAGTCTGCCCACTTTGCTCCAGGGCACACACACACACACACAAACACGTCCACGCTCTCCTCAGACTGGCAGTTAGTCCAAATGTAGCTGTAGGAGGGGTGGGGGGGGGGCATAGATCTGACTCCTCCAGGCCTTTTATAGCCGTGTGCCCACGCGCCAGTGCCCACCCACCGATGATAGAGTGTCAGAGCAGGCAGCATCACCCACCATGGCCTGTCAGGCCCAGAGAGTGAGATTACCTCCCTTGACCAGACTGTGCAGGCTCTGGCAGCCTGTGGCAGTCTGCCTGGGCACAAAGCAGGGAGTAGAAGTCCTTAATTGGACAACGCGCATGTGGTAGCGAGGGGTGGGTAGCGGGGGGTTGTACTGACTGTCTGTCTGGCTGGTCGTTGGCCTCTCTCAGCCCCCGTTTGGTTTTCATCAGAGCGATTTGTGCAAATAGGCTTCATGCTAGAGGCTCTCAGCACTTAGCCACATGTTCAGCTCTTTAATAAAGCCTGAATGCAGGCAGACAGAGGCCAAAGCCTCATCCTCAGTGCACTGAATAGGTATAGAGAGACAGTGCTTTGTATGGGAGCTTCTGTATGCAAGCAGTTTTACTTTTTTTATTTCTCAAAAGTATAAAGAGATAAAACTCTGTTCCCTACACCAACCAAGGCCAACTGTGGAGTTAAGGTCAGGTTCATGTAACAGATTAAGATCATCCTCTGAGGTAGAATCAGTGAATGAGCATTATCACTGTGGCAAAGCTAGTTATCCCAAGAGGAACCTTGTCTAAATTACTTGATGTAGCACAGCCATGAGCTACAGTTAGTTGAATAATCAGAAAAGCCTTGGAAACTGTTACATGTGGCTGTGATCCACTTATAACCTGGAAAGCTGACGTTTGTTTGAACAAATCCTTCTTTCATCCTCTCTGTGTCTACTCTAAAGGAAAATATTCAATAGGAGCCTGACTGACTAAAAGAATCCTAGAGGTTCCACTTGCTGTAAGTTGAGTCAACTTAACTTACAGTAAACTCCTTTGAATGAATCACATTGGTTTCCACTTCTCCACTCTGCAACTGTGATAAAGAAGAGTAGCTTTGTCTGCCTTGGTCTCTATCTATTGATGACTCGAAACAGACTAAAGTCTGTTTGAGTTCATTTAGTTGTATTTTTTGCTAATCAGAATCGTATATTGGAGTCGAGCCAGCTGACTGCACCCTCAGATATGTCCTCCCTGAAGAAAACTCCCAGTGTAATCAAGGTCTGAACTCCCTCTGAGCCAAACCGACAGATCTGCACATGGCGATTTCTGTTTCGACTGTTTGTCTGGAGGCAAGGAGCCAATAAAGGGAAGTAGGAAGGAATTAGAAGTTTTTGGCAGCCCTGCAACTCACTCTTTCCTCCTCAGTTTGATTTACTTCCACTGCTACAAGACAAAAATAAAGCCTGTGTTACTCTGGGGTATGATTTCAAAGTCAATTTAGCCCTTTAATCACATCTTGGTACCAGTAACTGGACTGCAAATGACTTTTACATGTAAGAGGCTGCCGGGTCTGTGTAAAGGAAAAGTGTCGATACAGATTCCTGCCAATGGTTATCCACAGTAGTGTTTGGGACGTAAGTGTTTGGACATTGTAGCGCCAGCTGCTACTCTGCTGCTAAATCACAAGTTCCCCACTGCTATATCACTTTGACTAAATGACTTCTCCACTGCTACTGCTCCACTGCTATCCCGCCGCACAGTTCAGACAATCATTTCATGCTACTCAAAATTGCTTGGCTCTGACTAATTACTGGCCTCCACTGGCTAATTTGAGAGATCCATTGTCATTTTGGGTTACGCTGCATAAGCAAGCAAGTCATTAATTGGTCAAAGACACATTCAGAACCATGCTTGGTAACTGTAGCTGTGACTAACAAATGTTTTCTATTGTTTTTCTTTGTGTTTTCACTGTGTGCACTGCTTTGTGTACAAGGTCAGTTTGTCTTGCATGACTGGTGTATCTATTAGCTCGCCCCACACAGGCATTGTTATTGTAATATGGTCCTCTCTCTCATAGCAGGAAGAAGTCAAAATCTTCTTTAGGAGCTTTGTTCTTTAGGAAAAGGTCTTTTATGACTGTCGCTGCCAGTATAATTGTTGGTATTGTCTGTTTATACCAACTTCTGACTAGAGCTGAGTTAATGTCATGACCTACTGGATCACACTGGCAGTGGATCTAATATGGTTTAGGTTTTGTGCTGTACCGTTTAAGCTACAGAACCTGAGGTCTCAGCACATTTGGAATGCAATAGAGCTGTGTGCAGTCCTAAAACTAGCTAAGTATGTCACAATACAAGAAATGTGGTCATCAGTAGCAATACCAACTGAAACTTTCTCAACTTAAATCTGTTACTGACCCAGATCTCTGTCTCTGGGCTACTTAGATCAGAGTTTGCATTCTGTCTTTTAGTCACCTATAACTTGTCCCCAATGGATTCAAATACTAAATATCCTCATACATGACTTTTAAGGTATTTGGGGTTCTGCACTTGCCAACTCTATTTTTCCAGAATGTCTTCATTAAACTACCTATGACAGCTGCCCTACTTTGCTATCGGCTTGGAACCAAAGTATCTCATATCATCCCTAAACCTGGTTTATTCAAAAGCATGTAGAGCCCAACCAGGTTTAGCAGGTTAATACGACACTGGCTAATATCTGTCTCTTTTCCCTTCACTCTGCATTCTCCTTGCAACACATGCATAAACACAGAGTTCAGCCCAAACTTTATGCCAGTAGAAGGCCTGATCCTGCCACAAAACTCAGATTTTGTCAGGATATGTTGTGTATACCTTGGTCAGAAAGCAGATTATGGCTTAGTAAAGTTGAAATAATGGTGTAAAATTGTGTAAAAGTGACATTTTTCTTCACATCATCGTAAGACATTTAATTAAAACCTTGATACAAATGTAGTAATCTTGTCATAGTGATGTTAGTGACAACAACACAGTAACTTACGAGTAGTTAATCCAGATTTTCTTTTATGTAGATTTAGTTTGGTCACTGGCTGCACGGTGGCTCAATTGTTAGCAACGTCACCTCACAGCTAGAAGATCTCCAGTTCGCGTCCTGGGCCTGGGCCTGGGCCTGGGATCTTTCTGTGTGGAGTTTGCATGTTCTCCCTGTGCAGCGTGGTTTCTCACTGGGTTCTTCTTCTTCCTTCCAACAGTCCAAAAACATGCTGAGGTTAATTGATGATTCTAAATTGTCCGTCAATGCGAATGTGAGTGTGCTTGGTTGTCTGTCTCTATGTGTAGCCCTGTGATAGACTGGTGACCTGTTCAGGGTGTCCCCTGCCTTCACCTGAGTCAGCTGGGATAGGCTCCAGCCCCCCCGCGACCCTACAGAGGATTAAGCTATGTATAGATAATGGATGGATGGTTTGGTTATGAGAGGTAATGGCCTTACATTTAAGATAAAGAGCAAACATACTCTTTGGATAAAAGATGCTGTTGTCCCTTAATAAGTCAGCATAAATGCACTAGCAGTACCTGTGTCACCCTTAAAGTTGCACATATTCACATTTATGCGATGTGATGTGACGTCTGTTGACTCTTGAATGGCTCCATTCATGTCATGCTCAAGGCTCCTTGTAGTTCATCTGGGAAATGAAAGCACGCCATTCATTTCACCTGCTTTGTTCTAACTTTCTGCTTCTGAATGCATGAGAACACTAGCGCTTGGTGGGCCTGGATGCTAATACAGGAGCTTTATACCATGTTGGTAAGAGGTGATTATATGTGCATGCATGTGCCTGGATTTGTAGTTGTAATTATGCACAAAGAAAGGACCTGCTTCATCTGCAGAGATATAGAATGATGAGTGAAACTAGCATTTTCTACCGGTTGCTGGGGCAACAGAAATCTGACAGCTGACAGTAAGTCTTAGAAACTGTCAACAGCTGCCTATTAACAGCACAACCAACACTCATAAAGAACTATTAAGCATCCAGATGGTGCAGTGAACCAGCTGATGTAACAATATATCAATCTGGTTCCACTTTATAACATACAATAAAGTAAAAGTACTGAATAAAAACAGAGAACAGGTGCACGAAATACGACTACTGCATCAGAACTGTCATATGACAATCCAGAGTTCGTTAGTTCAAGTGGTACATTTGGCCGTGATTTACTGTCTCCATCTAATCCAAAACTTTCCCAAATGAATGAGTTAGAGCTGCTTCCAGTCAAATCCTCACCTCGTGCACCTTTTTACAACCAGAGGAACTAATAAGCTCATTCATTTTCAGTCCATGTTAGTCTCCAGTTGCTGAACACTGCCAAATATAACAGCTTAGACCTGAGTAATCTGAAAATTTGGCTGACCCTGCTTGCAGTATGAAATGATTTGTGAACTCTACTGTAATGTGGTTTTATTGAGGAACTTATTCACCCCAGTGGTCAAGACACAGCCTTTATTTCAACCCTTTGTGAATCTGCTAAGGCTTCTAAGAATTATAGGAGCACATGTCTGTATTCCTATTGTCTTTCTCATACACATCATTAGTTGAATTCTTGTCCAGTTTTAGACTGAAGAAACTTCGATCATTCTTGCCACATTTTTATTATTGATGGCCCTCTTGGACAGAACACAATAACATCACCATTGCACTCTGAAACCCATTATGTCCAGTGGTTTGTGCAACGGTTTGGCACTGCTTTAAGCGCAGCATGGTGCTGGGTCAGATCGCATAGCGGCCAAAATTAGGTGAACTTTGACCACTGCGCAATCTGACGAATAAAAAGGAGGCATCCAGCCAGAAATAGAAGATAAAATAGACCCGATGTGCATCTTATTTCCCTGTATTATATGGCACATGTTTACATTTGTAAAGAGACCTTGGGAGAAAAGTCCCATCCTGGTAGCAAGTTTCCATCCAAGTAGGTGTGTTTTAACCTTTTAGGCAATCATTTTAGGCAGATTGGTAGGCAGAGTTGAGGTTTATGTGTCTCCCTTGATTGTTCTACAGGCCAATTGAAGTTTCTTAATGGAGGTAAAGAGGTATAATTTTCATACAACACATTTTATTGACTGAGTGATGTAGTCCTGCTCGAAGCTTTGAAAACTCCACTACTCTCTGTAAATTCCCTCTGCAGTGCACAGTGCAATATACAGAATACGCAACTGTATTTTTGTGCATTTGTGTTATGAAGTGAACTCACTTCTCACTTGCATTAGTGTCTCTGTCTTGACTTTGTTAATTACTATGTTGTGACTACTTCACATACTCAATCTCACTCTCACCCCAACACACTTTTGAAAAATCTCTAATCCAAACTAATCTCTCAACTGACCATAGGAAAACTACATATTAGGACCTACTACTTGTGGTGAGTCACACAAGTTGTACTTGTGACCCTCCAGCAGATCAAACAGTGTGTGTTGCTGTTTAGCTGTTGAGAAAATCCTGTAATCACCAAAAGAGCACTATTAAGCTTTCAGCGGCTGCCATCAAACACTTTGGAAAAACTCAAAAGAGCTTTAAGTGTAAACACACTTGCTGGACACCCTTAGACCCCGACATCCTCCCACACACAGAGGAATTAGCCCTCTTAAGAGACCACCACCTGTCTTATTTAACCACTCATTTTCTGTCCACATTAAACCTACTGTACTCACTGATTCTCTATGTTGCTGTCACAATCCAGTCACCCCTCCCAATTCTTTCAATGTCTCATGTACACATACTTAGAAATACAAATATCCAACAATGCACAGACAAACTGCCTCTTCCTTTTTCTTTTCTTTTACTTGTACTTATTTGCTCTCTGAACTGTGTGTGTGTCCATGTCAGACACACACACTTTACCCTGCATTGCCTCCAAGGCTGTGGTAGCTCCTGACTGATTGATAGAGACAGCACAGGAAGACAGATAAGCAGAAAAGAGGGACAGCAGAGATTTAGAGACTTTTTTCTGTTAATGCAGAGATTGCTGGCATCAGTAATGATTCTGCCCAGCTATTACCACACACACATACCAGACAAATTGGGACTATCCTGGTTATTTCAAAATCTAGAAGAAAACCATGATTTCAGTTATGCTCCTCAACCTGTTTTGTGTTGCACAGCTCATGAGTTGTTTTTTTCATCTGTGAGTTTGACTTTTCTCTTGTTTAGTTTCTTATTGCTTTTCAGCACTGTGGATGTTGCCTCAGCTTCCCATTGGTAGCCGCAAATGTCTCACCACAGCCCAGATATGAACCCCCAAATGTCCAAACATCATCAGTGAAATGCTCATTGCATGTAAATGTTTTCTGTTCCAGAGGTTTAGTCTCTAAAACAGTATTTAGACCAAATACTCTCAGTGAAACCAATTGTTATTTTATTAACCCTCTCATGCCAGGCAGTTCCCTGGCATTTTTTTTACTGCTGTCACATTTTTACTCACTATGGGCTCATTTTTAATTGCAATATTAAGTCCTGCACCTCTATGGAATCAGCTCAAAAGTGTATTTTGGGCAAATGTACAAGCCCAGAAATCATTAACAAAAGAAAAAACAGAATTTATTTATTTATTTTACAAAACTTGAAAAAAAATATTGAATCAACATGATTTCCAAAGCAGGTGTGACCAATGCTGGAGAAATGATGGCTCTGCATACTATAGACATTTTGCTATTCATTTCTAATTTGTTTCCATATTCTCTGCCATCTCCTCTGTGTAAAACACATCCTGCAGTTCAACCAAAAAAGTCACTGAACTTTTCTTACGTAACTGTTGGTTGCAGTTGAATCACTAATGCTTAACAGTTTTTACAGAAACTGGTGTAAATTGTTTATTTTGGAGATTTAAAAAAAAAAAAAAAAAGACATAAAATGAAGCGATTTTGAATAAAAGTACTGATTCTAGGCTCAGATTCGGTTAATTCTCCCAGTGGAACTGCACATTGATCAGTTCAAACACCTTCAGAAAGCTGAAAATCCAACTATTTTCTCTGTTTTTATAGTTTATGCCTGTGATAAACAGTTTAAATTTGGTGATTTTTAAAAAGAAAACATCTTTCACAGCCAGGTTTTGGGATTCCGAGGGTTAACTTTACATGTCCCATGTTTGGGGTAACAAAGGTGCAGCAGTGATGAAGCAGGGGGGCTGGCGGCTGCTTCAGTCAACAGGATGTACAGCCGACACATTTGTGTCAGAGCGGAGGAACTCCCACCGCCAACACCGTCTTGTCACGCACATACACAGTCATAGGTACACGCTTCCTGCTCGCTCCGACTCATCCACGGCAGACTTGACTCTGTGCAGGTCAGAGTGTACCAATTAGATGACTGTCCCCACTCTCCTCGGAGCATCATAAATCAAAACAGAGCCGAGACACCCGCCAGCTGCTTTTTCTTACAAACTTATGTAATGACTGTGCGCGTAGTTTACAAGACAGTGAACATGTACAGTACAGCGCTGTGGGCTGTGTTTAAAGGCATCTTTAACAAGCCAGTGCTGTTGAATAGGCATTAAACATAATGAGATGTTGTACAGTGAATGCAGGCTGGTGCAGTTTTTTTTGGTTGTTATAATGCAACGTTTCTGTGTCTTTTCATCTTAGCGGACACATTTCTGTATGTACTGGAGCCCATATAGGTACACATGCACAGTATCACGCTCACATCTGTGTCCGCTGACAACGTGCCAGCTTCCAGGGGTACGGCTGAAGGCAACTTTTTACCCTCTACTTTAATCAGTCGGCGCTCTCAGACGGCATAAAAGCAGCCGTTATATGAGCCTCAACACTAATGAGGGCGACTCAAAGCAACCCCAGGCCAGCCACAGATGACACCAATATGTGTTTATCAGATGAGCAAACAACAAGTTTTCCCTATTTACTGCCCAAGGGGATGGAGGTTAAAAGCTGTGTGTGCCTTAGCACGCTGTTGAAAGTAATGAGGCTTAAGCTAGTTACTCAAGAGATACCGAACACTTGTCTGTTGTTTGGTCAGAGCTTATGAGGTTCAAACAGGCTGCCTTCGCTGTTATTATAAAGGTGTTGACTGTACTGATAATGTATTAGAGGGGGTCCTTAGCTGGGATCATGGAAACAAATGCATGCATTGAATTAGATCTGCAAAGAGGATTTACATGCATTTTAATCACAATCAGTAAAGTGAAGGCTCAATGAAAAGCACTGCACTGAATGAAATGTAGCCTTCTCGCACAGGTTCTCATTGTTAAACTCCCACAATAAAACCTGTTTTCACTCCATAAATGCAGAATGATAAATTTATGGAAGCAAGGTACTACAGGTGGTGAGAGGGCCGTTGAAATGGTCTGCCTGCTGCTGATTCAGAGCTTCCTGCAGTCTGCCTCCTGGGCAGCAGAGTGGCCATGACCTTGGACTTGAGTTTATCTTCGTCTTGTCTCCTTACACAGGGGCTGATTTTCAGGTGGTCTTGCAGCTAAAACAACATGTCACTGTCAGCTTTTGAATTGGTTTTGTTGTGCAGACTCTTGGGGGGGGGGGCAGGTGGAAGGAAAAAGTTTTATCTGCGCTGCTGCGTGCTGTTATGGAAAGTGTGATTTGTGAGGACTGATGCAATGATGTTCTGTTGGAACAAGCTAGTCTATGTTGTCACAGATGAATTCACTTTTCCAGCTTACTGTACAGTCAGTCGACTGCCTTTCCCTGCAGACTTTTGAAAGAACAAAACAAATACAAAAAAATATTTTAATGACCTCCACATGTGAAAATCAAGTTTTTTCACCTTGTTCACATCTACAGTATGTCTATGTGGTGTTTTTTATATGTTGGAAGACGCATCATGATCAGTGAAAACATTCAGCACCATTGTATTTCTACCAGGGTTACGTACACAAGAAAGCCTGATAACGATCCTGATCGTTTGAATCAGGTGTGTTGGAAGAGGGAAACATCTAAAACATGCAGGATAGGGGCTCTCGAGGACCAGGGTTGGCTACCCCTGCTCTAGAAGAAGCAAAAATGCATAGTTACATCTAAGCCATTTTAAGGCGGCAAGGGATTATTTTCATGGAAGAAGAGGTTCCATGGGTTTAGACAATGACCGAAGAGGGCCACCTAACTAAATCCAACCCAGGGAGCATTGGATGCAGCAATAACACTGTTCACACTATGATCCAAGAAATTATGACTGTGCTTACGTCATGATCAGGGTTTTGTTTTTTTTGTAATATCCCGACGATGCTTTTGGAAATGGAAAACTGATATTCTTGTTTTGGACACCTGTTTAAACCAGAATCTCAAGTTTGAAAATCCTGGAGAAGCACTATAGAAATCCACCTGGCCAATTATCGAACCTAAGATTATCTGTATTGGGTTTTTTTGTTTTTGTTTGTTTGTTTGTTTGTTGTTGTTTATACAGACTCAAGCTAACATAAACTAATTTAAAAATGCAGTATTTTGACTTGCAGCTGCTTCTTTTACATATGTAAAATATTGTTTTGAAAAAGGCCTTTAAATGAAGTTTGTGTTGTTCAGAATTTTGATACCAAGATGTTAAATTTTTATTTTTATTTTTTTAAAGATTTATTTTTGGCCTTTTATGCCTTTATTAGACAGGACAGTGGATAGAGTCGGAAACGGGAGAAAGTGGGGAAGGACATGCGGTAAACGCCCGAGGTCGGAATCGAACCCGGGACAGCCGCTATGCCTTAGCACTTGGGTCACGCGACATAACCGTTAGGCTATCGGAGCACCCCAGATGTTAAATTTTTACTGCAAATGTACATTGCTTCTAAGAATCAGTTATCCTTGATTATTGATAATCACAAAGCCAGCTCGCCCATTAGGCAATACAGGCAAATGCTAAGGGTGCCGTGGCCTCCAGGGGGCACCACAAGATTGGGAAAAAATTCACCTTCAATATAGTTATATCAAAACTAGTTATTACTATTAACTCTTCAAATGGAAAAGCTCACATTGATTCAAATGTAAAGCAATGCCTAATTAATATTACTACAAAACAATGCTATTGGATTTCTTTTGTAAGCGTATATGTAAACGCCGATGGAGGGGGGCGCCATATAAAATCTGGCCTAGGGCGCCACATTGGGCAGGGCCGGCTCTGGATAATCAGTATCAGCCCTGAAAAGAAAACATATCAGTTGATCCCTGTTTGGCGAGACAATGGTGTGCAGGGTTAGGGTTATATCTAAAAGAAAGTAAATAACAACATTTCTATACGTTCCCTCACATAGCAAATGTGACCATAGGCAGGATAAGACGTGAAACATGGGTAGTGGGATAAATGTACTGTAACTGTGCTCAGAGATGTATACAGGGAGGTACGGGGTACTTTTCAGATGAACAACAATGGAAAGGGAGATGCCTCAGCTTTGTTACTAACATAGTGAAATAATTCACCCCCAAAATAAGTGAAGACACTTGCGGCTTTGTCTCACTTTGTTGAGGTTGGGATCTCTGCCTGTAACCACATTATCCAAACACCTCCCCCCTGCAACACAATCCTCGATTTAATGACTCTTGCGCTTGACCTGTCACGCAGAATCTATAATTCAGTAACAACAGAAATAAGTGTTTCCTTATTCTGCTCGTATCAGTTTGGTGTTGTGTTTGGCTTTGGCGTGACTCTGAAGCAACGGAGGATGGTGCCACATTGTCTCTGTGGGGTTTGTTTAGACATTGGACTGGGTTTCCACTGGCCATTTGCACAGAGTAGCCTCATTGTTTGATTAGCTGTTGACACCCATTGTCCTCTTGTCTTGATAATTTACAAGAACTTAGTTAAAGCGACTTCTTTAAGGTTCCAGAGTGGTTCCGTTGGTTCCATTGGTCTGTGTTTGACTATGCTACCTATTGGGCAGCACCTTTCTCCTGCATCCCTCCAGCACAGCTTTCGTCTTATACCCAGATTTTAGCGCAGTCCCACATCCCCTTCTGCTGCTTGTTGTTTTTGAGGGAAGAGTCCCATTCAGCACTTTATTAACTCCAGCTGCGAAATCCAAGATTCACTGAGGACACCAGTCTTTCACAAGAGGGGGAAACGTCGAGATGCGGGGTGGATGTGGGGAAAGACCATAACGAATCACAAGGGAAAGGAATGTGATGGTCATAAATGGGATTGATTTACGCCGAGCCGGCAAAAAGGAATGAGGGTCACTGGTTTCTGCAATTTGTCAAGTTTTTTCTTGCCAAGGGGAAGTGAGGAAAGTTTAGGACTTGGACAACAGTGATGGGTTTGTGATGGAAGGTTTGATAGCACTTGTCATAATGTGTAAATGCTGACCATCACAGGTACTCTGCTACTAAAAAAAACGTCACCCTGGGTATGTTTTTATACAGCAGACCTTCGCTTTGTAATACAAGCTTGTCACTGAAAGGCCTGAGAGCAGTTACCAGCCATTATGAGCATCCCACTATGTAGGAGAAGCTACATTAAAGTGATGTATTGTTATGGCCTCCTCCTCCTCCTCTACTTTCTCTGCGTGTCATAGTGCAGGAATGATGTGTGTTGTTTTGTTTTCACTCCTACTGCACAATGGGATGGAAATCAAAACTAGTGTCATCGACTCTCTTCGCATTCCCCAACATTCTTGCCATAAATCTGGATCCAAACTCTGACCCCAGAAGTGTATTACATGTCCAGCACAACCCATTCAGTAACACGAGACGGGGGACTTTGATATCATTGCTTCAGAGGAAGATGCAGCAGGAGAAAAATACCCAAGTGAGAGGGCGAGAGAAAGCGAGGAAGCGCATTCAGGTCATTGATTCAAGAGCTGAGCAAATGCATACAAAGATGAGTTAGAATAAAATGAGTAAGAAAGGAAATAAAGGAGTAAATGAATGATCAGGTGACTGAATATGAGTGTATATGCATGAATGAATAACAAACTGAAACCTACTAAATATGAGAGCAAGTGAGCAACAAATTGAATAAATGTATTTGTGTGTAGAGGTGAGAAATCAAATGTCTAGTGATCAATTGTGAATGAATGAACAAGACACAAGCAGAGCGAGGGAGTGTGGTATGTGGAGGTAAAAATGACAAGTGAACAAGAAGGCAAGTGAAAGCGCTGCTAGACCGGAGGAACAGGAAGAGCCACAATTGTCCCGAGCCGAGCGCTGAGGGAAATCCTGCTGCCAGAGTTGATCCACATGCCTCCTTTGATTCACTGTAGCAGAGCCGTTAGAGCACCACATGGCAACTCAAACAGCACGGCCCAGAGAGGAATTCAGGAAGCCTTAATTACTTTTAATTAATCAAACTTGCACTTAATGTCTTGTTTATAACTGCAGCCCTGGAACAGGGCATTTTTCACATTCCACCATCCCTCAAACGTGCCCACTCCCTGCCCGAAAACCTCAAAGGCTTTATATTTTACACATGAGCTATTGAAGACACCGAAGAACTGAGCAGTGGAGATTAAAGAGTGCTGTAGAACAAGCACCTACGCCAGCAGTGTTCAGCACATTTACGCAAGTGCTAATGTACAGCTTTTATTTTCTTTAATTATTTCCATCTTGTGAGTCATTACACTTTTACTCCACTCGAGTCCAATTCAGTTTTACTTTTCAAGTCACAGCTTACTGCACGTAGCGGCTTTAAACCTGCGAAACATACTGCGTGATGAGCTCAGACAACATGTGTTATGTGAGAGTAAACTAGTCAGTGTGATAGATGAGAGGACACTGTCTTCAAAGAGAGTTTCATTTGAAATTGAAGCCCACTGTGTGAGTATTTACTCAGTAAATTGTTTGTGTGTTTAATTTGTCGTTTCATCACTGCTTTAGATCACCGTAGTAGGGAACATGCTGAAGTCTTCCAGTGGCAGAAATACAACATCTGCTGAAGGACTGTAATCTGTTTATTTGAGTGTTTCCACTTTCTGTTACTTTACATCTATACTCTAGTATATTTCAGAGAGAAATACATTTTTGAATTTGTCTGACTATTTACTTTGGAGATCAAGATTTTATTATGAAACATATGGTGAAATATGATGCATTGCTATAGATTAGCAACACAACAGTTGTATAGAGGACATACACTGATCAGCCACAACATTCTGACCACTGACAGGTGAAGTGAATAACATTGATCATATGGGTACTATGTGGTGTTCTGATGGAAAACCTTGGATTTTAACATCCGTATTGATGAGACTTAGACACCCAAATAAACATTGTCCCAGAACAAGCACACTCCCTCATGCAAATGGGAATCCCAAATGTCACTGGCCTACCCCAGCAGGAAAATGCACCCCACCACATGGCAACAACATCAACCAATCAGGAACATCTAGAGCAGGGGTGTCGAACTCC
>OMNN01083249.1:0-20305 GCA_900302755.1 Chromis chromis | reverse complement strand
AACCACCACCACCACACACACACACACACACACACACACACACACACACACACACACACACACACACACACACACACACACACACACACACGAAAGTGTTCTAAAAAGTTTGATCACTTGTGTTGAACAGCTCATATAGTATATCTTTTAGAGACTATTGCAATTAAAGACTGTTTATTTTTTTATTTTTGACCTTATTTTTTTTATGCCTTTATTAGATAGGACAGTGGATAGAGTCGGAAACAGGAGAGAGTGGGGAAGGACATGCGGTAAACGCCCGAGGTCGGAATCGAACCCAGGACAGCCACTACGCCTTAGCACTTAGGTCACGCGACATAACCGTTAGGCTATCAGGGCGCCTTGTTTGTTTATTCTTAGAGTCCAATATTCAGCCTACTGGATTTTGTTGGTCCAATGCCAATATCTAAAATCTGATTATATCATATTACTGTGTTAGAATTAGCACAAGGTGACTTCTGCTGATTGGGTTTTGTCCAAAACCAAAAGATATTCAGTCTACGAATATGTATGACAAGAAAGGTTTCTTTACGTAAAAGTACTAAAATTATTATTATTCAATTATCAAAACTGTTCCAGGTCTATTTGCAATGTATATTTTTGACATAAAGCAAGATCAACAGTAAGTTTATGGTTCCCTTAAAATGTGAAATTAAATTATTTAAAGTCTAAACAAGCATGCAGGTGTTTTCAGTTATTGGGGGTAAGCAGTCCGCTGCTTCAGTTGATGTTTAGAGGAGATTCGATTTTGGGGTTTTTCCAAAACCTGACCAGCAAATTCCCCATGTGCACCAGCAAGGTGCGGTTTCCACTCCATTTGCAGGTTAACCCTCTGAACCCCAATATATGCCAGCGGGTTTGAAAGACATGTTATTTTATGAAAAATCATCCAGATTACACCATTTATCAGCTAGAAACAGTAAAAATAGAATGGTCAGATTTCAAGTTTCCAGTGGTCATTGAACATATCATGCGTGACTTAGGATTCCATTAGTTTTTCTACATTTCAAAAATAAATAATTTTGATTAACCAGATTATGAAAAAATAATCTCTGCTTTTCACCATACCTGAAAAGCCACTAGTGACTCAGCTGTGACCACCAGTCATGTAAAAAAAATCAGGGACTATTCAGCTGAACTGCAGGCTGTGTTTACACAGAGCAGATAGACAAATAAGGAAACAATTAAAAAGAGTAAATAGTAAAATGTCTATAGCATGTGGAGTCCCCAATTGTTCCCCTAGGGTTGGTAACACCAGTGAAACTTGTTGTTGAGAAATGTTGTACATGTTGACTCCCTGCAATGATTTTTTTTTTTTTTTAAATTTTGGAAAATAAATAGTTAAAGAAATTGAACTAAAATTTTTTTTTAAATATATTATTTCATGATTTATAGCATTATACCTTTGCTATACTGCACAAAAGACATTTATGAGTTCTCTCCACTTCTAGAAACACTTTCTTTGCCAGCACTAAAAATCTATGACAAGATGAAAGCCACCACCTGCTGCTGTTTAACAATCAGCTGATAGATTCGTGTCTGCTGTTTGGACTCCAGTTGAACTTTTTGCCACATGCTAACACACCAACACAGCATTGATAAGAGCTGCACTCAAGCAAATACAATTGAAGTTCTAACTTAGTTTTCACCATATTTGCTGATTAATATTTCTGAAATATATTGTACATTTCTCTATGTATTCTGCAAATAATCAGCTAAATCCAGCATACCTGCTAATAAAGTGACTTGTCATCATGAATGCTGGACTAGAAGAATGACTTGACACTATAGGTTAATCAACATCACTAATTAAAGGAGAATTATTGGGGGAAAACCCATCTGATGCTTCACAAAAGTACAGAGGTGCAATACTTCATGAAGTCTGCATATTAAACAAATCAATGCTTTATTGATTTCCTCTGAATCTGAGGCTCATTTGGGACCCTTAAGCTGAAATAGAAGGTATAGTACAGTATCTTGGGCCTCCTGCAGCCTAAACGGACAACACAATGTGCAGTATACATATAGGGGCAGTGTCACTGTGTGAGGGTGAAGAGTTGCAGCTATGCGGACCACGCTGAGGAGATCAGGTGTCCGTATTAATACCACAGAGCACAAGAAGAAAATAGAGCCTGTGTTGGGCCTGCATTTATTTGGAACAAAAGTTTCACATTCAAGGACAAGCAAAAAAAATAAAAAAAGCTGATACCAAACATGCTGATCGTTGTGCCTAATTATTTGCATGAGAAGCCAGTAATTGGTTATTATTGATCACCTCATTGGACTATTATAATGTAGTTTTCTTCTTCTTTTGTTTTCAGCCAATGCAAACAGGAAGACATTCAAAACCAGTGTGAAGCCAGGATGGTACTACTTTGGGAGGAAAATGGTAAGAGAGCGTTTACAGTTAATCATTAACATAAACTTGTCTCTTATTTCTTACGTTTCCCTCTCTGATCTGCAGGACACGGCTGATTTTGAGTGGATGATGTGGTTTTCCACCTACAGAGAGCACATCCTCTTTGCTCTCTCCGGTCACGTGCTGTTCGCCAAGATCTGCTCTATGCTGGCTCCACAGGTGCCTCTACTGACCGATAGATCGATTACTTTCATCGAGCTGCTGTAGGAAGAGCGATGAAGTGTAGGAAATGAAGGGCTGATCCAGTATCGACTGCTAGAGTTAATGATCTGAGCAAAACACTGAGCTGCTACGAAAGGAGGTGGAGGAAACAGTCGGGTTGTTTGGGATGAATTTACACCTTGCTGTGACAGTTGAAATCCTCTTTTGTTGCAGTTTATTTTTACAACATTGCATAGCAACTTTTTATATCATTAGCTAAACAGTCGATGATGAACGGGACCAGGTGGATAGACACAGGCCTCATCACTGGAGTGACTCCTAGAGGAAATATAAACAATTATTTTGTTGCATAGATTCTAAAAAATGGCATTGCTGTGTAATGTCTTGAAGATGCAGCAGATACAGTCCTGTGTTGACACTATTCTTCTCTCCCACAGTACAGGTCCTTGGTGTACATGGTGTATGGTCTGCTGGCTGTGTGGACCAGTATGGGCTGGACCTACGTCACCCTCATCTTATCCCACTGCATCCTGCTCTACAGCATCTCCTTAGTGAAGATCCGCTGGCTTTGCTTCGTCACTGGTCTCTGTACACTCGCTACATTCAAGTGTGAACCCTTCGTGTCCTGGCAGGTAAACTGCTGGCACTCGCAGAACTGTTTCCTGAAAGCAAGATGAGTATTGTGTTTAAATGTCCCTCAACTTAACATCTTCATGGTTTTCTTCTCCACACAGGCGGGTTTTGTTGAAGGGGACTTTGAGCTGCGTCATGTTCTCTTCTACGGAGGTTGTGGCTTTACTATCATGCGCTGCATGAGTTTTGCTCTGGAGAACTGTGAAAGGAAAGACGGGAACTATAACATCCTGGAGCTGCTCAAGTACAACTTCTACCTCCCTTTCTTCTACTTCGGGCCCATCATGACCTTTGATAAATTTTATCTTCAAGTAAGTGTTTAACTGGATTGTTAAGATAAAGGGAAGGTTTTTTGTTCCTTCCTAGTGTCACCAAGTGCTTACTCAAAGGGAATCCAACCTGATTTGTTAGGTTTCTCTGTTTAAAATTCGTACGGTCTTCATCTTACTATGTGAAGTGCTTTGAGATGACATTTGTTTAGAATTGGTGCTATATTTTAAAAAAAGAATTATTTATTTTATTTTATTTAATTGGATTGGATTGAATTAAAAAAGATTCTGAGTCATCCAGCAGTTCAAGCATTACAGGTCCTTGGTAGTTTATTGCAAAGAATGGTATTGTATTCTCTGAAAAGTTTTTATTTACACCTTAAAAGTAAGTAATATCTCCTTACATGGTTACATTGACAACCAGAGATATGTTCCCCCAGTTTTACTGAATTATGCAAAATTTACAGAGGAAGAGTTAAATAATTAAATAAAAATAATTAAATATTATCATGTTAATCAATCACTGTTGGGGATTTTTGAAACCCAAGTTGGGAATCACTGTCTTTGAAAGTGACTTGTGGATGTCATACTAACTAAAAACTGCCAGATTTCTTTCCTGCTATTAGTTTTCACAAGGCAGAAGATTTATAAAACACGAATCCATGGAAAAGTACAGTTCAAGAGTGAATTCTGTGGTCATGTAAAGGATTCACTCAGATTTATATCTCCGTCAACAAGACAATCAGTCTGATTTTTAGAGTGCTCTTGCTCTGTTGAGGCTGGGGGGTCATGTTCCTGGTAGTTTTGACATGTGTTTGCTGCCCTCTGCAGGCCAACAGGTCTGATCTGACCAGGAAAGAGCGGGAGATGTGGAACATCAGCCTTCAGGGCATGACCCACCTGGGAGTCATCATTGTAATCGATGTCCTCTTCCACTTCATGTACATCCTCACCATCCCCAACGACATGAAGCTGCTGAAGCACCTCTCTGACTGGGCTTTAGGTTTGCACCACCCTCCTTAAATATCTATTATAACATTTTAGCATGAGAACAAATTTGCCATATTTCCTGCAGTCATACATTAAGTGTTAGGGGACCATTTTTATTGCATGTTTAATGAATTGAAATTAAAGTAAAATGGCAGAACTAATGTAATTTCGCTGTTTCCAGTGGGTCTGGCTTACTTTAACTTGGTGTACGACTGGGTCAAAGCAGCTGTCATGTTTGGAGTCATCAACACAGTGTCCAGACTGGATCACCTAGACCCGCCCAAACCACCCAAATGCATCACAATGCTATATGTGTTTGCTGAAACGTGAGTTAAACAGCTTTGGTTCATTATAAGAGTACAGCATGTGGGATAATCGCTGCTAAACCTTGTGTTTTTTGTTTTGTTTTGCAGGCATTTTGACAGAGGGATCAACGATTTTCTGTGCAAGTAAGTGTCTCAGAAAGGCCAATACATTAAAGTCTTATTAATCATGTGAGATGTGGAGGTTCTGATGTTCTTTCTCTTCAGGTATGTGTATGATTACCTGGGTGGAAAGCATGACAACGTGGTGGAGGAGCTGATAGCGACCCTTTGCACCTTTGGCGTCACCATCCTGTGGTTGGGTCCCTGTCAGGTGGTCCTGATCTGGGCTTTCTTTAACTGTTTTGGTCTCAACTTTGAGCTCTGGACTGCCAAATTCTTCGCCATGGAGCCGTTTACCTCTTTTGAGGTCTGTTAAGGAAGATTGCCTTCACATTTCAAGTAAGGATATTGATGTGAAGTGCATATTGTACTGTTTATTAATAATGTTTTATTTTTAGTTGGCAATGTCAGAAGCAATGTCCCGTCGCATCCGAGCCATCTTCAACAGTTTCAACTTCTGGAGCATTGTGCTGTACAACATTCTGGCCTTGAACAGTTTGGACTTTGCCAAGTTGGTCACCAAACGGCTGCTTCTCAAAGGTAATTCTAGTTTTTTTCTTTTATTATGTTGAATAAAGTTTAATTTAACTGCTCTATTAACAATATTTTACCTTCCCAGGCTTCCCTATAACCACCATCATCGTCATGTTTGTGACCTACTGTCTGATTCAAGTGATCAAGGAGCGAGAGAGGAGGCAGGCTCTCATTGATGATCCTGATCCACTCCCACCTCCTCCTCCTCCTAACGCCACCCCCAGCCCCACCACTCCTGCAGCTGCACCCGCTGCCCCACAGCCAGTCGCAGATCCCAGCAAGGAGAAAGCAGAGTAGATAATTAACGAAGGATGTAACAGCCTAGTAGTGAGTGCTGTCCACATGCTAACAGTATTATCACCTGTCTAGATTTTATAACATGAGTTTTGGATGGATGTAGAAAACAACATTTACTGTAAATAAAGTTTACATCATTTAACAGTATTTATACCTAAAGGAGAATTTATACCTTAATGAAAAACATTCACTAATATGTAATGTAATATAATGTACAGTACACCTGTATACTGTCCAGGAGCCAATGAAAACAGCTAACAACAAAACAACACTGTAGGGACTGATTTTCATGATAATCTGATCTTTACTATAAAGCAAGAAATAAACTGCAAAGATTTGTTCAAAGCATTGTGTCTTTTGTCTTTATATAGTATATATTTACACTATATTGCCAAAAGTACTGGGACATTTGCCTTTTCACACACATGAACTTTAATGACATCCCATTCTTAATCCGTTGGGTTTATTATGAAGTTGGCCCACCCTTTGCAGCTATACCTTTGGGATGAATTGAATCAACTCTTCTGGGAAAGCTTTCCACAAGGTTTAGGAGTGTGTTTATGGGAAGTTTTGACCATTCTTCCAGAAGCGCATTTGTGAGGTCAGGCACTGATGTTGGACGAGAAGGCCTGGCTCTCAGTCTCTAATTCATCCCAAAGGTGTTCTATCTGGTTGAGGTAAGGACTCTGTGCAGGCCAGTCAAGTTCCTCCACACCAAACTCACTCATCCATGTCTTTATTGACCTTGCTTTGTGCACTGGTGCACAGTCATGTTGGAACAGGAAGGGGCCATCCCCAAACTGTTCCCACAAAGTTGGGAGCATGAAATTGTCCTAAATGTGTTGGTATGCTGAAGCATTAAGAGTTCCTTTCACTGGAACTAAGGGGCCAAGCCCAACCCCTGAAAAACAACCCCACACCATAAACCCTGCTCTACCAAACTTTACACTTGGCACAATGCAGTCAGGCAAGTACCGTTCTCCTTGCCACCGCCAAACCCAGACTCGTCCATCAGATTGCCAGACAGAGAAGCATGACTGGTCACTCCAGAGAGCACATCTCCACTGCTCTAGAGTCCAGTGGCGGTGTACTTTACACCACTGCATCCAATGCCTTGTATTGCAATTGGTGATGTAAGGCTTGGATGCAGCTGCTCAGCCAATGAAACCCATTCCATGAAGCTCACAACCACTGTTCTTGAGCTAATCAGAAGGCCACACCAAGTCTGGAGGTCTGTAGCTATTGACTCTGCAGAAAGTTGCAGATTTCTTTGCACTGTGCGCCTCAGCAGCCCCGCTCAGTGATTTTACATGGCCTACCACTTCGTGGCTGAGTTGCTGTTGTTCCCAATTGCTTCCACTTTGTCATAATACCACTAACAGTTGACCGTGGAATATTAAGTATCGAGGAAATTTCACAAATTGACATATTGCAGAGGTGGCGACCTTTCACGGTACCACGCTTGAATTCACTGAGCTCCTGAGAGTGACCCATTCTTTCACAAATGTTTGTAGAAGCAGTCTGAAGCCTAGGTGCTTGATTTTATACACCTGTGGCCATGGAAGTAATTGGAACACCTGAATTCAATTATTTGTCCCAATGCTTTTGTCAACATAGTGTATAAAGATTTTGACCTTTGTGATGGAGCTGTTTGAATATGAATGAGAGGCTTTTTACATTACATGATTCACTGTGGAGTCTTCTCAGTTAGCTGCTGAATTCCAGTTTGATGCATGTACAATGGAAACACTTTGAAAACTGTCCTGTGGAAGAGCTACTATCACATGTGGTGAATCTGTGCCTGGACAGGAATAGGGCAGTAAAAAGGCATTTAGATATAGATATAAAATTAGCATTTTTTAAGATGATTTTTTGGGGGTGAATTTTTGTGCCTCTATTTGAACAAGGCAGTGGACAGAAAACACAAATGTAGACAATTTTCTTGACAGCATTAAAAGACCACATCTGGCTGTTGGCTTAGTTAGACATTTCAGGAAATACACTCATTCTTGGATTTTTTTGGTTTTCATGTATATTTTGCGGGTCATAACTTTGTTAATCTTCATAATTATTGATACTGTTGAACCTTAATATTTTCACTAGTCAGGTAAAGTTGCATTTTTATAATTTTTTATATAGTTTTAATCCAAATATTTTGTCATAAATATCACTGTAGACTTGAAATCAATATTTAAACTTAATGCGTTCATTTGTCATGGTAGTTATATTTCTCTACTGTAAATTAAATTGTCTCAATGGCTGTTTGTGCTTTAAATGTGCTGTATAAATACCAGTGACTTGACTTGAGTTGCATCTGAAGCCAGCAACCAGCTAGCTTAGCTTAGCATAAAGACTGGAAACAGAGGGAAACTGCTAGCCTGGGTGTGCTACTTGTTCTTTCTAAAAATTGGGGATGTGGAAACATTGAATCAAGTTGAATTATTGAAATTTTACTACCCAGTATTTTTGAAGCTTGGCCAGTTTTGTTAAAACACAGAAGCCTATTATTCAGCCAAAAAGTTAAAACATTTTTCACGTTTTTTTTTTAACCATATAAAACCACAAAACTGAGCTTGAAACTACAACAACCAAGTTAAAGCTAGCAGCTAGCTTTAGCAAAAGCTAAATTTACCTACTTACAGGGCTGGAAAATCCTGGTCCCCGAAAGTAAAAATCCTTTTCCGTTCTAGATGTCTCCCTCTTCCAACACACCTGATTCAAATGAGCTCTGCAGAAGCCTGGTAACAATCCTGATCATTTGAATCAGGTGTGTTGGAAGAGGGAGACATCTAGAACGGAAAAGGATTTTTACTTTCGGGGACCAAGATTTTCCAGTCCTGCCTACTTATCCCATTGTTACTCATCTAACATTTAAGTTATTCTGTTTTGCTGCGACATGAATGAGTCAGGAGCTAAATCCAACATTGACAAAAAGGTTACAAGCCCAGTTAAGAAGATGAGCTGTCATTGCTATTCCACCCGCTGACATACCAAAGGTTTTTCCAAACCAGCTGTGTCCACAAAATGGCTGGAATGTCCCTTTAATTCATACCTTTGGTGTTAAAAGTTAGATCCTAGCTTGCACTGAAAAACATCTTACAGTTTCTTGTTTGACACCAAAACATTGTCAAAGCCAGAGAAGTTCTTGTCCATAACCTCCCTTCTTTAAGAAAATAAAAAGAATTCAAGTAGTATGTTGAAAATCATTAAAAACGCCAATACTTCAATTTGTCATTTCAGAAGGTGAGTATTTAAATCTAGTGTTAATATCACATACATGTGGTAATACAGCAAAATTACAGATTTGCCGCATTGATAACATGACTCTGTCACAGAGGCCTTCTAACCCCCACTCCACAGCCCCCCATGAGTCATGGTGGGCCTATTTCCCATGAGGCAATGTGTCAGCTGCCTGAGCGTGGGCGGATTTTCCTGGGGAGTGGGTAGAGGTGGGGCTGGAGGTGGGAAAGGGGGGGACAGAAGCCTGGATATTGCATTTCATGTTCCAGAATAAAGCTCATAGCTCCCCACCGAGCGTCCGGTCTATAAATAACCTTGCAGTTGGAGCTCAGTTGAAGGGTCAGGACAGCTGAGGAAGTGGGCCGTCTCGGGATTCAGCTGGTGTGCAGACTCACTGTGCTCCTAAATCCTCTTTCCCGGCTAGAAACTAGAAGTACTCTGCTATAAAGAAGATCCACTTTTGTTTGATTTGCAGCCCCTGAAAGGCTCTTCAAACTCCCCCCTGCTAGGAACGATGGCTCTGCCTATAAATCCCATGGACGAGCCCAGGATGTACCAGCAGACGCTGCTCCAGGACGGCCTGTTCGACCTGCTGGAGAATGACAAGCTGGTCGACTGTGTGCTGAAGATCAAAGACAAGGAGTTCCCCTGCCACCGGTTGGTGCTGTGTGCCTGCAGCTCATACTTCCGCTCCATCTTTTTGTCTGACTTGGAGGAGAGCAAAAAGAAAGAGATCGTCCTGGAGGATGTGGAGCCTGGTGTCATGGGACTGATCCTGAAGTACCTGTACACCTCCAAAATCAATGTGACAGAGCAGAATGTCCAGGACATCTTTGCTGTGGCTAACGTGTACCAGATCCCTTCAATTTTCACTGTTTGTGTGTCTTTCTTACAAAAGCGTTTGAGCCTCAGCAACTGTCTGGCTATCTTCAGGCTGGGCTTGATGCTGGACTGTCCCAGGTTGGCCGTCTCCGCCCGAAACTACGCCTGTGAGCGCTTTCAGCTCATCTCCAGAGATGAAGAGTTCCTCCAGCTGCTCCCCAGTGAGCTGGCAGCCATTTTAACCAATGACAATCTGAATGTGGAGACAGAGGAGTCAGTGTTTGAGGCTTTGATGAACTGGGTGTCCCAGGACGCAGAGAACAGAGAGAAGGAGTTGCCAGGTTTGCTGGATTGCGTTCGTTTGCGCCTCGTCTCCGAGGATTATCTGAGGGAAAAAGTGGGGAAACACAAATTCATCTCGTCGAATCCTGAGCTGCAGCAGCAACTCCAGCTGGTGAAGGATGCTCATGCAGGGAAACTGCCTGAGGTTCCAAAGAGCAAAAGCAAGAAGGAGGATAGTGGAGCAACAAAAGATGGAGAGAGTGAAGACAAGGAGGAGGAAGAGGCTCTTCTCCCTGGCATCCTGAATGATAACATGCGATTTGGGATGTTTGTCAGAGACTTGATACTGATGGTGAACGATACAGGCGCCGTGGCCTACGACCCATCGGGGAACGACTGCTTTTTAGCTTCGCTCTCCACACAGGTTCCCAAGAACCACATCAGCCTGGTCACAAGGGAGAACCAGATCTTTGTGGCTGGAGGATTATTCTTTGATGAGCAGAACAAGGACGATCCACTGTGCTCCTACTTCCTGCAGGTATGAGAGGCGTTAGATACAGTTTTCAAAGACGAGAAGAGAAGAGAAAATTGCAATAAAAGAAACTAGAGGTAGATCTCAGTTCAGCCCATTCTTGGCTACTTTAGAGAAATGTTCAAAATGAGGCCCAAAATACTTGAATATTTCCATTTGATGGGAAGGTGCAGCCATAAAAAGACTGGAACAAGCTGAGAAAAGAATATACATTTATACAAGAATATACACATGATAACACCTTTTTTCCAAACTTAAATCTACTTTAGGGGAAAATAAAACAGGTGTTAAAGTGATGTAACCTGAGAACATGGTGTGTTTGCACAGGCAGTATTACTACAGTGTACTTGAGGTGGTGTAAACATTCAATCCATTCACAAATGTTTGACCCCTGTTACCCCAGTACGACCCAGTTAGTTCCGACTGGCTCGGGATGCCTCCCCTCCCGTCTCCTCGCTTCTTGTTTGGACTTGCCGAGGCCGAGAACTCCATCTTCGTGGTGGGAGGGAAGGAGCTGAAGGAGAAGGAGCAAATGCTGGATTCAGTTTTGGTCTATGACAGACAGTAAGTGCAGAGTTAAGTTTATGTTTGAAATGATTAAATGAACTACAGAAGATGGAATCATGATTCATTTATATTTACCTGTGGCTTCTCATTCACAGATCATTTAAATGGGGCGAGTCTGATCCAGTTCCTTACCTAGTTTATGGACATGCAACAATATCGCACAAAGACGTCGTGTATGTGATTGGTGGAAAGGGAGAAAACAAGTGAGTACACTGCAAACAAAACATCAATATCTAAATGTGACAAGTGTAAAGACTGAAGGCTGTATCCATTAATCCAGCAACACGTGAACATGTTTATTTTTCTAAATGAAAGTTTAGTGATTGGCTAACCACAGATGTTAATATATTCTTTTTTATTCTTTCAAAAAGGAGCTGTCTAAAGAAGATGTGTGCATACGACGCCAAGAGGTTTGAATGGAAGGAGCTGGCTCCCATGAAGATTGCACGCTCTTTATGTGGAGCCACCGTTCATGAGGGCAAAATATACGTGGCAGCAGGAGTTACTGATGAAGGCCTGACCGATACTATAGAGGTGTACGACATCGCTACTAACAAGTGAGTCCCTCAGAATCAGGGAATTAAGCACCCAAAGCATATGCAAAGACACATATGCATGTCACCTTATGTTTTGTTACTGTAGTATTTTGTATTCTGCATGTTCAAGGAAAGTGGAGCCAAACTAAATACACAATATTTCATTTATTGGTTTAATTTTCTGGGCACATTATGTATATCTTTGTGTATAGTTGATAAAGATGGACAATCTGGAAATGATGGGAAATTGGGTTTCTTAGATGTTGTTTACTCAAATGAACATTAAAGGGCCATATTAGGCAAAATCTAGTTTTTCATACTTTTTTTTTGCATACTTCTTACTACTTTGTCTAGAGACCCAGAGATATGGGCAGAAAACATCCACTTGTTTCTTTCCTTTCTCTTAAAATCTAAATGTGAACCATTTAGTTTTGCATCCTGTAGTGATGTCACAACAGGTTAAGCCACACCCCTTGCTGGCTCCTCCTTTTCCTCTGCCTTCTGGGGACATGTGAGACTTATATTAGCTTGTTAAAAAGGTGTGATATGGGACCTTCAAAAGCACATTTTAAAGCTGTTGGGATTAACCTCACTTATAAGCTCAACACAGGGCTCAATTTAGCCATGAGGACCCCTAAAAATATTCCAGCCAAACTACCTGAGGCCTCTTTAAGTGCTGGGCAGTTAACCAAACTGAACCTCTGTCTGTATGTGTTTACAGGTGGTCGGACTTTGTGCCATTTCCTATGGAGCGTAGCTCTCTGAACCTGGTGTCTGTGACAGGTCAGCTCTACGCTGTGGGAGGTTTTGCCATGATGCCTTTAGAGGACAGTGACGAGATGGTTCCCAAAGAGATGAACGACATCTGGAGGTAGATAACAATAACAGACACATTATGTGGAATGTCACAAAAGCAATTTATCAAGTGAATTTGCTTAAATTATTCCACAAAAATTAAATTGTCTTTGCAAGGTTTATCACATTTTACTGAATTGTAATGGGAAGTCAAAACTAGACTCTGGAATCACATTTCGTATTTGCTCAGAAGTGTCAGTTTAGGAAAAAATAGCAAATTAACAAAACCCAATGTCATGTTTGAAGTGAAGGTCCCACTTTTACCTTTCATGACAAATGTCTGTTAACCTCATCAGGTATAATGAGACGGAGAAGAAGTGGAACGGGATCCTCAGAGAGATCCAGTATGCGTCAGGGGCCACGATTTTGGGGGTCCGACTCAACACCCTGCGTCTCACCAAGATGTGAAACCACCTCCAGACATCTGATTCTGTTAACTGCAGTCCAAATTGTTTCCAAAGATAGGTTCACATCACAGATATCAAAATTCAGCTTATTGTGTGTTTAGTGTTCAGTTTATTTTCATTTTACACAAATTTGTTTGTGCCTTAATATCATGGACTGTTTCCTTATGTTTTTTTTTGATTAATCACATTTTTATATATGTGTTTCTGCTATTATACTGATTGAGATTGTTGCACTGTGAACAAGCAGTAGCCTACTGACATTTTTTGCACTGTATGGAATAAATAAAAGTACTTAACACTGCCTCGACTAGCATGGAAAATGTGTGCATTTCCCAACAGATGGCAGCAAAGCTATAACACACTGTAGGCACCTTTAGAAACCACAACTGAAGCATGACCAAACAGTTTCCTCTGAGTAGAAATACAACAAAAAGACAGCACACGTCTCCATTTGCAATAATATATCTATACTGTTTAATATTGAAATGATTTCATTACGCTCTGCTGTGTTACAGACAGTAAACACTAGTCAATAATACAATAAAAGACAGAAAATACAGTCTAATGTTATTAGCACCTCTAGACACTACTGTCCTTGTACTGTTTTTAGTATTTTCATATAGCTGAACGTGACAACTACTGCCTACACATGGGCTTTGTACACCAGAGTTAACTAAGACATAGTGTTTACATTATAAAGTAGAGAATCAGCAAATAACAGTACACATTATGATTTCTTTAACACAGCTGCAAGTATGAGTAAGTATGGGAAATGCACTGGAGAGGGTATGTGGAGAATACATCTTTGAGTTGACTATGGCGTCGGCGCCTATGGTTATCGTCACATATATCTTTGCCCAGAAAAGGGGAACAGTCACCGTTAAACAAACGTATTAAAACAACTAACCAAAACTTTTCACATGCAAAATGATGAACAACGCTTGAATTTTGTTTAGTTTCTATGGAGCCCATAAACTGACAAAATGCAGAAATGTTTAATTGAATTGTAAAAAAACAAAAAACAAAACTGTTTGTTTCGGTGTGTCAATTCGTGATTTACTTATTTGCTGCTGGGTTTTCTTCACTTTTTTCTTCACCACATTTCCCATTTTCCTAATGCATAACCAACTGTTTAGAAGTTACAGAAGGCATATAACGCTCTACATTTCTCTTTACTGGGTCTGCAACTATTTAAATTATTGATCAGTCTGTTGATTATTTCCTCAATCGATGGGTTATTTCTTCATCAATACAATTCAGAAAATTGCAAGAACAACAAAAAGACATTTCCAGTGCACAAAGTTATGTCTTCAAATGTTGTTCAGCTTACTGTCATAGAAGACAAGGGAACACATATATTGTCATATTTGAGGGGCTGGAACCATTGCATTTTGGCCTTAAAAAAAAAAAAAGAATTGAAGAAAAGACTCATCTAACTGAGTAATCATTGCAGCTCCACTTTTTATGCTTTGTTTTAACCGTTTAACTAACATTACTTGATATTGTTATCATCAGTTTTGTCAGTTTCAGGGCTCCATACTTTTGCCCAAAAACGGGCAGATTAAAAACAACAACTCCTCATTAAAACAAACAAAAGTAACACCAACACATTTCTTTAAATTCTTACATACAATACTTTCTCTCCAATATCCTCAAGGAATTTTAATTGTTTCTAAAATCAGAAGCAATATTCCCCAACACTTTTCTTGAAGGTGAAGGCCACAGAATCAGATTCTTTTGGATACACACTTCAACTTTAGCAGCTAAAACCCCAAACTACGCGTCCCAGCAGACACCCGACTTGGTGATCCCATGAGCACTTTCTGCTCTCAACCAAGCGCTTCTCAAAGCTTCATTATGTGGCAAACACTTGCCTTGGGTGCAATGCAGAATGCACAGTCACTGTGGCGTCTAGGCAACCACTTAATCACTGACAAAACCCTCGTTTAAGGACAAGGGCAGGTCCACCTTTGCCTAATCTAATACAAGCCTTTGGCTGCTAGCCTTAGTAAAAGAGAGTTTGGCTAATTAAAACACATACAGTCTAACAGCCTAGAATATAGGACTCCTGTGCACTGTGCAAAATTTCCCTTCTCAGTTACTAGAATCTCAGCTTTACTGCCATTTAACTGCAAAACATGAATTAAAAAATCAGTAAATAGGAATTTGGGAGATGACATGGATATTATATGTCTGTGTGATATATTTTCTCTATGTATCTAAATTAAGTGTTGCTTTGATGTCACAGATGGGTTTTATCTTTGCAGATGGATTGAGGGAAGACTAGTTGATTTAATAATCCAACATGAAGAATTAACATACAAATTCTGCTTTCTTAGGTGAATTTAAACCTTTATAGTCTGATTTTCTGTTTGCTGTATCCTGCACTATATGCTGTATGTAATATAGTGTATAAAGTGGGGTATAACATTTAGTTTTTAAAAAATTACATTTTAGCATTTATCAACAGCTTACAAATGTGTTTGGTACATTTTGGCCTTCAATAAAAACTCTAATCTTCTGCTCAGCATCATTCACTTCCAATATGAAGGATATGATGCAGTTTGTTTGATTTATATTAATACTACTCTGGTTTGGAAGCCCTTTTTCTAAGCAGATTTTTTTGATCTGATTCCAATGCAGCATGAACAAACACTTTTGATGTGTCTTTTGTCTAAACACCGTTTCAAAGAACCGAACACCTGCCAAGGACACATCTTTATCAGAAAAACTGCATTTTTTGGTAATTTCCTGTAATCTTTTGCCAAAGAACTGTTAAAAAACACACGTGTCATCAGCACGTTTCATTTGAATAACCTCACCTATATCAGCCTTCAAACCATTCCAGCTGAATTGAAGTATAAAGTGCTTTTATAATTAATCTTTCTCATTACTCAATTTGGCAACTGACACCTTCCTTTACATTTTCTCGTGGCGTGAAATATAACAGTCACGTATTAAAGCTCCTTCGACTGGAGCAAACTGATAACACAGAAAAGTAATTTCTCTTGTTAATGGTAATGATCGGAGAACAAACCAGTCAGAAACCGGCTGAACAGCGACTGGATTCGCCCTCTGAGAGGAGTCACAGGTGCTTGTTAAACAGCGGGACAGTATAAAACAGGCCGACTGAAACACAGAGTTTAGCGTCTGACATATCAGACTCTTTATCGTCAGTGTGCCGGATGCCACACCACAGCAAGTAACTTATTCTGGGAAACCAAACACAAGTCAGATCAGTTTAGAACAAATATCACACAGAAATTTACTCTAATTTGTACATTTTGTTAATAATTTACGAGTGTCAATCTCTGCGTTGTACATTCAAAAGCAAAACTGTTGCCTTTGGATTAAAAAATTTCCGTAAATGCTGAAAGTTATTGATTTTTTCGGTCAGTATAGATCTCTGCTACCTATTTTTCCACCTTATATCTGCATACATGGCCCCATTATGGGCTAGTGTGGCAAACAAATTCAAAGTGCATAAATCAGTAGTATTAACTACTATCCCTCCTCCTTTACCATCAGCTACTATCTCCATCCAGAACACAAAAACATTCAAATCCTTCCACGGATAAGGCAAATACACAAACTATAACCACAGTATCTCAGTATCGTCTCTTGGGTTAGTGCTTCTCAAAACAGCAAAGTGGGGAAAAAAGTAATTTTTTTAGCTTTTTCTTGTTCCCAAAGTACGATGGGCTTCTCCAATGATAAATAGAGACACAATATGAATGTTAAAATAGTTTTAAGGGAGGCTTTCTTTAGTTTAGAATTTCTAACAGAGTGCAGTTTACTGAGTTGCCACAAGAGAGCAACAGTTCTTAACAATCAGTCGCTATATTTTACATTGTGCAATTCTTGTTGTCACTGTTTATATAGTGCTAAATATAAATTCTGCTTGTCTGTAGACATGAATGTACTGTCCTTTTTTTTGTTCTTTTGCACATTTAGCTTGGAGAAATGTAATTACTCCCCACTATATGGTCTTGAATGATAATAAAGTTAATTTTGACTTTAAAAAATGTTGGCAATTACCTCCTCAAACAGCTCCGAATGTCTAAATCCTAGCTTATTTCCAACCCTGGAGCTCATTGTCCAGTAAGGCTAAGTTGGATTTAATCACAGCCAGAATATAATTCAATAATTCAATTACAACACATTTCAACAGCTCCAGACTTTTCATTTAAAGGGCAGTCTCAAACTGGACCCTGTACAAAAGCAGCAAATCAAATACAAAACATGTGTTTGACACATGAAGAAAGAAAAAAGAAGAAAGAAAGAAAATGTACCATTATTAAATAACTTCTGATGTGGCCCTAACTGGTTAACCATGGCAGTATAAGAAATACATGTATCTGGGGCGAGCTTAGACGTAAGACTACACGAAGGTGCTTAAATTTGTCTTTAAATAAAACAGCTTATTACATTTACAAAAAGCATATCCACAAATTCCAACTTTCGATAGTACCAGCCAAGACACGTGGGGGGCACATTCAACTAACTCTCCATATGTAAACATGAGGAATTAATCACGAGGAAGAAACACATCTTAACAGTATTTACAGGTTAATGCTACACTAAGTAGGCTAGCTATAGATAGAGTGAGCGGGAGTGCATCCATAGTGCACAGAGACTCTTTTTGGATAAGAAACTGATTTAAATGTCAGAGAATAATTCTTATTTGCTTTTGTGCTCTTGTACGAGTTAAACGACAAGATCGATACCACTCTCATATCTGTTAAAGAGTTCATATTATGAGTTTTTTTCCTTTACATTAGTGCTTAATAGCTTTTTTGTGTTTGTAAAAGGTCTGCAAACTTACAAAGTTGAAAGGGAGTTATTCTCCCTCAGAGAAAACACTGCTCATTAAGTGCCTGAAATGTCCCATTTCAAGTCCAGGCTTCTCCTCTGTAACTTACTGATGTCATCATGTAACACATTTGCATAACGGCTCCCTAACGGCTTGTTTAGCCCTCAAATAAAGAATAAGCATCCATTATTCTCTCACTACAGTCGCCTCTGATAGGTCTACATCTCTCTGCCTAAACTCATAAACATATAGCATAACCAAAATTGCCTCACTTTTATTGGGACAGCTGACCAATCAGGGTCGACTGGGCGCCTTAAAGAGACAGGAGCTAAAACACTGCAATTTTGCACAGTACGAGAAAAATAATGTTTGTTTTTTTTAAATAATAAAGCATGTAAACATATTTTAGTAGATCCCAATAATAAAATCATGAACTTGTAAATGTGTAGAATATGGGCTCTTTAAGCTACAGCTGGTAGCTAATTAACTTAGATTGCATAAGACTGGAAATGGCACCAAAAGGCTAAATAAGCTAAAGCAACTTATTTGCTTGTTTAATTCATACAAAAAACAACAATTTGTGGAGACTCTGGCAAATCACTGTGCCAAGAAAGTCAAGAAACAGTCAAGCACACAACCTCCTGTGATACCAGAGGTTGACATTTTTACACGTTTGTTGTGTGAATCTGACAAACAAGCTGTAATGTGTTAATTAGGGGACTTCAGAGACACTTGTAGGTGAATTTTTGTCTTTCTGTGCCGACATAGCTTCATGTTTGATCGACAGATATCTGAGTGGTATCGATTTTCTCCACTGACTCTCGACAAGAAAGCAAATAAGCATAGTTTTCCCTTTAATTACTGAAAGGGATTTGATTACATCTTTTTAGATCTACTCACATAATTGTCAAAAGTGTACACAGAGCTACAGATTTTTCAGGGGTGTAACACTGCACCATACAGCACATCCCCAATTTTAATTAACTGCTACAGATCATTGATTTAACAAAAAAACAAATTGCTATCTTTTAATAGCGATTTAACAGTAAGGAGGCCTTTTAGTGACAAGCTCTGTTGTGCCAAAATGAATCACTGTCAGTGCTCTTTAAGAGATTTAGGCATTGGAAATATAATATAATTCTTTCGCAATATGGATTACTTAATTCAGCTATGGAAGCATGTTTTTTTTGTGAATATTTCTATCCCTACACTCTTGATATTCTGCAAACTAATTACACAGATCGGGTTTAGTTTGGGAAATGAGCTGTAAGTTACATTGACAATAACATTAGATTTAAAACCTACAAATATACTGTAGGTCCGAGTACATTAGGTTTTCACTAACAAGTCACAGAAAAGTGCCATATCGTCTCAAAGCCAAATCTGCAGGAGAGGATCACGCTTGCTTAATGTAAGCAAAAGATGAGAGTCAACAAATTTCCTCCCTCTCCTGACTCGGGGAAGGTCAAGCGTCGATTAGCTGAACGTAGATCTTAGGATTCTCACCTCCAGTCTCTGCCATCGCATCTCACACGCACACCATCACAAACACCACACACTGCATTGCACGGCCGACTCGCCACACATCACAACTTCTCTTATGTCCTTAGAAATTGACGTAACGTGCCACGAATTACACACTATCACAATTATAGAAATGAAGACAGTTAGGAGTACATTTTAAATATCACTGGAGTTAAATGTAAGGTGCAGGATCGATTATAAATGCTGTATAACATTACCTAACTATAGCAGGTGAGCTAACAGGATTTGGTTATTGGCAACGCCATATACATGTATATGCTCAAAGACAAATCAGCATTTGGTTATTGCTGGGTCAGACCAGAACCACGCGCTACATCTTGGCAGAGAACGAAAAATAAATCTGTTTTTTGTTTCTCATCATAGTGTGGTTCTCGCTCAACTGATGACCCCCCCTCCCCTATGAGTGAAGCTTTAGGAAACTCTTCCTCCCGTTTTGTAAAAGACGCTACAATCAATGCATTGTGCAAGGCTCTCGAGAGATGTGTGTGGTGTCGGAAAAATCTCAAAAGAAAACCAGGACAGAGCTGTGAAATTCATGAGCAGAAGAGTGATGATGACACGTCCTACTGGACTCTGAGGTTAGTTATTGTATTCAACAGAGTAAAAAATAACTTTTTCTTCTTGTGGTAGGTGTGTGTGTGTTTTTTACGAGGCCTCCGTGTAGCCTTTTTCTCAGTTTTTCTTCCTCAGTAAATGCCACTGAGGTGCATCACTCTCCCGCTGCAGGAGTCCTCTTAAAAGCTCAAAGAAAAACAATGAAACAAAAGTAACAAAGTGCTTTCAATGCTACAGAGATTTGTTAGTTGTTGGAGTTCATCCTACCAGCAGAGAACAGGGGAGGCGGTGGCGGTAAATGCGGGGTGGGAGGCAGCCCCCCCATGGAGTGCAGCAGGGGGAGAGACAGCTGGGTGCCGTGGAGGGGGTGAGGGCTGGAGGAAGCAGCGGGTGTGGTCACAGAT
>OMNN01083248.1:0-12572 GCA_900302755.1 Chromis chromis | reverse complement strand
TCTGCACTGTTAAATGTGGATTTAAACTGTAGTACTGTGTCAAATCTGCACGTTTGCACTGTAAAATGTGGATATATATTGTAGTACGGTTTCAAATCTGCCCATCTGCACTGTAAAACATGGATTTAAACTAGAACTGCTTTGAATCTGCACATCTACACTGTAAAATATGCATTTAAACTGTAGTACTGTGTCAAATCTGCACATCTGCACTGTAAAAACTGGATTTGAACTGTAGTAGGTTTGAAATCTGCACATCTGCACTATAACGTGGATCTTTACTGTAGTATTGTTTCGAATCTGTACATCTGCACTGTAAAACCTGGAGTTATACTGTTGTACTGTGTGAAATCTGCACATCTGCACCATAAAACATGGATTTGAACTATAGTACGGTTTCAAATCTGCACATCTGCACTCTTTAAACTGGAGTTAAACTGCAGTACTGCTTCGAATCTTCCCATCTGCACTGTAAAATGTGGATTTAAACTGTAATATTCGAAATCTCCACATCTGCACTGTAAAATGTGCATTTAAACTGTGTCAAATCTGCACATCTGCACTGTAAAGACTGGGATTATACTGTAGTATTGCTTCAAATCTGCACATCTGCACAGTATTTTCAATCATAAGTTGTCATGTTGCCTCCTTTTGCCATCAAACTAATCTTTATTTCGGATTTATGACAAGAAATTTGACTTTTTCTGGTTTGAAAATGACTCTTGAGGCTAATTCTGTTGACAAAAAGGTGACGGTGTTTAGGTAGAGAGTGTGTGGCGGTTGTGTTGTCTGGATTTCTCATCACTGCTGTTTTAAAGCCACAGTCGTTCCCCGTTTTACTGGTTCCATTTACAGTCGCTGCTTTTCAACTGCCTTTTAAACGCTCCTCCTAAAACCTCGTCCAACTTTTTACCTTCAAATGTACCAGAAAACAGGAACTCTCCAATTACCTGTGAGGTTGTGAGTCTGTGTGTGTGTGTGTGTGTGTGCAGAAGACTCACATCCCAGAATGGCAGCAGGAGCAGGGTGTGGTGCTTCCATGTGGGTATGACTTTAATAAAGCAGGAATTTTATTTTCAGGAGAAAGAGATATTTTAAGGCTGACCCTCAACCTGCAGCTCTGTTTCTTTAGACTTAGGTTTCCAGCTTAAATACCCTCCATGAAGAAAAAGTCACGAAGGTGTGGAGAAACTGGGTACAGCCAGGAGTGGATTTTATGGTTTATATACCCCTTGCTCAGAAACAGGTGATTGCATGTAGAGTATATGAGCATTAAAATAACATTAGCTCTTTATTTAACACCTGCATTAACCCTCTGAACCTAAAAACACACCAACAGGTTTGTTATCTTTTTAAAAATCGCCAAAATTACACCTTTTCTCATAACTAAAAATGATAAAAACATTTTAAAAACTGAGATGTTCTACTTTCAGATGATCTTTGAACCAATGATGTGTGATTAGTAATTTAACTGTGATTATTAATTAAATTTAAGCTTTAAAAAAAAGTTATATTTCATCAATTTTTTAAATTTATTTATTTATTTATTTAATTTTATTTATTTATTATTTTAATTATTTTAATTAGTTTTTATTTGTTTTCATTTTTCATTTTTATTATTTTTATGTTTTATTTTTATGTTTTATTTTATTTATTTATTTATTTTTGTTTATTTTATTTTAATTTATTTAAAAAAAAATTATATATATATATATTTTTATCCTTAAACTGCATTGTGAAGTTGAGCTGGCACTAAGTACCAAGTATTTAATCACTGGTGATGATGTAAATTGACATCGCAGTGTTCTACATGTGTCATTTAAAAAAAATGCCAATAATAATTGATTTGCTCAAATGAGATTCTGTAAAAAACTAAAAATTCTGCTCTCATTGGGGCAACTAAGAAGCCATGATTGACTCAGCTATAATTAACAGTTATGTGGCAAAAAGTCTGCAAATTGTCGGCTGAACTGCAGGCAGTGTTTCCATAGAGAGACTGAGAGGAAAATCAAACCTACTGGATCAATAAATAAATGCAGCATGACTCAGAAACAGTGAACAGAGGAGGAAGGTGTTGGAGATACATCCAGCAGGATGGAACATCTTTCTACAGCTCATGAGCAGAGTAGAAGTTTGTAGAGGTTGTAAAAATGTAAATAGTTAAATATCTATCGTATGTAGAGCCTCCATTTTTCCAAAAATAATAACACCTGTGGAAAGTTGGAAAACTTTTGGATATGGGAGGGACAGGACTTTATATTGCAGTGAAAAATGAGCCCACAGTGAAGAAAAATGCAACAGGAGCCTTAAAAAAAAAGCCCAGAAATTGCTTGTTTCACTTGGCAATTCCCTTATAGCTCTAATTTTGGTCTCCACCATCTCCTGATTGGAATAGCTGCCTCTTTAAGCTGCTAACTTTCCATTATATTCACTGTTTAGTTGCTAGCTTTGTCCTTCTCGTGTTTGCTGCTGGGCAGGTAGTGTAAAAAGGGTTTACTACAACTTTTTATGTTGAAAACAGCTCTCTGAGAATATTAGGCGACTTTCCAATGCAGGAATTCGGGGAACGTTTACAGGAATGTCGACTCTTTTATCCTGTCTGTTTCCATCGCCATGTAGGAACCAACAGCTTTAACCATGATGTTAACTCTGAGTGCAACAAAACAAAGAGAAAAAGTAGCTACTGGACACAACTCCAGTTGTATGTGCATGGAGGAACTCAAATCTACACATCTGCACTGCAAAATGTGGATTTAAACTGTAGTACTGTGTAAAATCAGCACATCTGCACTGTAAAACCTGGATTTAAACTGTAGTTCTGTGTCAAATCTACACATCTGCACTGCAAAATGCAGATTTAAACTGTAGTACTGTGTAAAATCTGCACATCTGCACTGTAAACTGTGGATTTAAACTGTAGTACTGTGTAAAATCTGCACATCAGCACTGTAAAATCTGTTTACTGTAGTTCTGTGTATAATCTGCACTGTAAAATGCAGTTTTAAACTGTAGTACTGTGGCAAATCTGCACATCTGCACTGTAAAACCTGCATTTAAACTATAGTACTGTGTAAAATCTGCACATCTGCACTGTAAAACCTGCATTTAAACTATAGCACTGTGTAAAATCTGCACATCTGCACTGTAAACTGTGGATTTAAACTGTAGTACTGTGTCAAATCTGCACATCTGCACTGTAAAATGTGGATTTAAACTGTAGTAGTCCGTCAAATCTGCACATCTCCACTCTAAAACCTGCATTTAAACTGTAGTTCTGTGTCAAATCTGCACATCTGCACTGCAAAATCTGTTTACTGTAGTTCTGTGTAAAATCTGCACTGTAAAATGCAGATTTAAACTGTAGTACTGTATCAAATCTGCACATCTGCACTGTAAAATGTGGATTTATACTGTATTACTGCCTTAAATCTGCACATCTGCACTGTAAAACCTGCATTTAAACTATAGCACTGTGTAAAATCTGCACTGTAAAACCTGGATTTAAACTGTAGTACTGTGTCAAATCTGCACATCTGCACTGTAAAATGTGGATTTCTACTGTAGTACTACAAAAATTGAGGTTTGTTTTACGTTGTTGACAGAGTACGTACTTTTTTCTCCCCTGAAAACAGACCCGAAAAGCTTCTACAATTATTGTGGTCGGAACATGCACAAAAGGTTCAGGTCGCCCTAAAGCTGCCCACAAGTGGAAAACGGCTTTATGTTACTCTGTTTAAACTAATTCTTATCTGATAGCTCGGTGAGTCTGGAACATACCATCAGAAAGGAGAACAGACTCGAAGAAAATAAGCCTGATTGTCGTTATAACTACAAATTATACAGTGATATATTTAGAGAAAACCTCCGAAGAATGTTACACCGAAATCTAAACAGCCAGACAGTTTCCAGTCAGCGCGCCAAACCTACAACATGTTTCAGAACAAGAGGCAGATTGACGGCAGTACCAGGCCATGTGGATGGCGTATGCAGTGCGAGTCTCCCGTCCCTCCTGGCGACTGATGTTCTTGGCGGCCTCCACCACCTCCTGTGTGGTCTGGTAGTCGTTCAGAGACCACTCGTGGACCGCCACCTCGCCGTACTGCAGGATGCCGACCTGGAAACGGCACGAAAACACACGCCGGCGTTACAACAATGCCACATGTTCATGCTGGTCGCGCATAGTTGTGGAAAGCAACATGCGAGCCTCTCCGGGCTGAGCTATCTCTTTAAGCACCGATCCTGTTCCTAAAGCAAACAGAGCACTGGGGGAATTTTTGAATTCATTCAGAAACCAGAGGTATTTCCTCTTCACCTCGCAACGCCTGCTACCCCCCACTCTGTCTTTTCTTAACTCAAACCCCCTCTCGTGTTGTTTAGTCCATTCCTCCTCAACCTCAAGTCGTGTCCCTTTACACGACTGCTGCGAGTCATCCTGCTCGTATCTGCCAAGCGGGTTCTTTACATGTCGCTCGGCATGTTTTCACTCAAGGGACCAGCTTGTCTTACTGTAAAGACCTCCATTATTGTCCTGTTTCCAAAGAGGTTCAGGACTTTATACTGGAGTGAAAAATGAGACTAAAAAAGCAAAAAGCCACCAAGAATGCTTTTAGTTTAGAGGGTTGATAGATTTTGTGCCACTTGGGGCCATTTGACATATTTTCAATCCGCAAAGTTGTACTAGAAAAGATGTGTTGGAGTTCACGCAGCAATATTTACTTTCCTTTTAGCTCCAATTTTGGTCTCCACCACCTCCTGAAGGACATATTTGGCTCTTTAAACTGCTAAATGCTCCACTATGTTCACCATTTAGTTGCTAGCTTTGACACATTTGATTGTTGTACTAGAAAAGACATGTTGGAGTTTGCTTGGCAATATTCACTTCCTTTTAGCTCCAATTTTGTTCTCCACCAGCTCCTGGGTTGATAGATTATTTCTCCACTTGGGGGAGCTGCACTAAAAACATTGATGTATTCTCATGTCATAAGTTTTTTTCTTGGTGATATTCACTTTGTTTATAGCTCCAGTTTTGGTCTCCACCACCTCCTAAGGGAAATATTTGGCTCTTTAAGCTGCTAAATCCTCGACTAAATTCACTGTTTAGTTGCTAGCTTTGTTCTTCTTTTTCTCCAGTTCTGGCAGGTAGTGTGGAGTGGTTTATTAACATTTTTTGTGTGTGCTGAAAACAGCTATCTGAAACCATTCGGCGGCTTTCCACTGCACGTATTTGGAGAAAGTTTTCGTGAATGGCGCCTTAAAAAAACTAAACAAAAAAAACAACATCCAGAAACTGCTTGCCACCCTTTAGAGGGTTGATCGTTTTAGCTCCAATTTTGGTCTCCACCACCTCCTTAGGGAAATATTGGCTCTTTAAACTGCTAAACCTTCCACTATGTTCCCCATTTAGTTGCTAGCTTAGACATATTTTTGTTTCACAAAGTTGTACTAGAAAAAGAAAGAAAATTCGCTTGGCAATATTCACTTTCCTTTTAGCTCCAATGTTGGTCTCCACCACCTACTGGGTTGGGCTGCATTAAAAACTATAAATGCAAAACTGACATATTTTTGTTTCTTAAAGTTGTACAAGAAAAGACGAGTTCGCTAGGTAATATTCACTTTCCTTTTAGCTCCAATTTTGGTCTCCACCACCTCCTGACAGAAATATTTGACTCTTAAAGCTGCTAAATGCTCCACTACATTCACTGTTTAATTGGTAGCTTTGACATATTTTCGTTTCACAAAGTTGTACTACACAAGACGAGTTCGCTAGGTAATATTCACTTTCCTTTTGGCTCCAATTTTGGTCTCCACCAGCTCCTGAAGGCTGGTAAATGCCCCACTATGTTCACAATTTAGCTGCTAGCTTAGTCTTTCTCCTTTGTGGTGCTGGGCAGGTGGTGTGGAGTTGGTTTAGTAAAGCTTTTTTTTTTGCAGAAAACAGCTCTCTGAGACCTTTTTCCGGCTTTCTGCTGCAGGAATTTGGAGAAAGTTGAAAGGAACGGCGCCTTAATCGACCCTTTGAGCCTTTCTTTTTCCATCGCTATGTAGGAACCAACAGCTTTTGCATTTGGCTGATATCCAATGCAGGAATTTGGAAAAAGTTTACAGGAACTAAGTTTGATAGATTTTTTCGCCACTTGCAGGGCAGTACTAGAATTATAAATGCTCCAATTTTGGTCTCCACCAGCTCCTGAAGGCTGGTAAATGCTCCACTATGTTCACCATTTAGTTGCTAGCTTAGTCTTTCTCCTTTGTGGTGCTGGGCAGGTAGTGTGGAGTTGGTTTAGTAAAGCTTGTTGTTGCAGAAAACAGCTCTCTGAGACCATTTGCCGGCTTTCTGCTGCAGGAATTTGGAGAAAGTTGAAAGGAACGGCGCCTTAATCGACCCTTTTAGCCTTTCTGTTTCCATCGCCATGTAGGAACCAACAGCTTTATCCGTGACGTTAACTCTGAGTGCAACAAATCCCCCTCTAACTCCTCTCCAACCTCAAGCTGGTCGGGCTCACGTCCCTTTACATTACTGCTGCAATTCATTCTGGTCATATTTGCCAGTTTGGTTCTTTATATGTCGCTCTGCATGTTTTCACTCAGGGGACCAGTTTGTCCAACTGCGAGAGCTTCCAGAGATTTAAATGAGAGACAAACTGAAACCCACAAGTTTCCATTACTAATGTAAATAATATTCATACGCCGTGCAAACACTCTGTACCTGCATCTGGTCCAGGCTGATGTGGAACTTGCTGAGGATGTTGCTGAGGAAGTTCTGGACCTCGAACCAGGGGTAGATACTGTTGGATCCGTCCAGCACGATCACGATGTCCATGTATGTGGAGCATCCTGCCACATGCGGGAAGTTACAGAGGTTTGTTTGGCCAAAGCAGCATGTTTCTTTGCATCAATATGTTTGTGTGCTTGTGTGCAGATGTGTGGTTACTTTGTGCAGTGGGAGCGATGGTCTCTCTGGGTTCCAGGTCATCGCTGACTGAAGCACAGATGCCGGTGCTGAACATGGACGTGCCACATTCCTGCGACCACAGAGGGGCACAAGCCTGCAAAACACATGCAAACACACACACAACAGCATCTGTTTTACAGGTGAAGCAATTTCAGGATGTTTTCCAAGCAACGACACAGTTTAAGCCCAGCTGTTTAAGATCCCGTTTTAGAAAATCCTAATTTAGAAAACAGTTTGGTTTACCAGAGTATGCAAGTTTGCATGCCTCGCGGCCGAGCTACTTTTGCAATACACGTATACAGCTAATATATTCTGGGTCAAACAGCTAATACACAAAATACTAAAGATCAACTTTGGGTGGTGCACATGACCAAAAAGTGGTTGCACATACATGGCTTTAGCATACACTGTAAAAAATGTGCAGTTTTACAGAATCTTTCCTTCGAATTCTGCAGAGTTTTTCCATATTTTTGAGTGAGTGAAGTGGGCAGTCTGTAAAAGTAAGAATGAGGGAAAGGTGAGTGACCTGAATCTATATTGTAGTGGAGTAATGAATGCTCTGAACCCTTGGGCGTTTTTTTTGCACATTTTTCCTCACTGTGGGCTCATTTTTCACTGCAATATGAAGTCCTGCACCTCTATGCAAACAACCCAATCATGGCTAGAAGGGGAGAGAATTCAGAAATGTGTTCTGTGCAGTATGACACAGTTAGACTGCATAAATCATAAAATATACTAGTTACCTCCGCCTCCTTGGTGGAGGTAACTAGTATAGCTAGTATCCAAAATTTACAGGAAATGTTGATAATGGGACAAGGAACAGATGATTACATTTTGGTGATGTTCTGGATTCCGAAAAATAAGAAAATGCCACTCATTGAAATCACAATATGGGTGTAAAGGAGCTGTTAGGCCTGAGCCTGCTCCTTTAAGAACGGTGGCTTATGGGTAATGTAGTAGTAGTAGTAGATGAATTGTGTTGCGTGTCTGTCCTGCCCGACACTCATGCTGGACTCTTTCACCATGTCTTTGACAAATAAACAGATCCAGTTCCAATGTTTACTGCCTCCGATGCTGCCTGTTTTGCTAGCGGCCCAGACGGCTTGTTACCAGCACAGAACCAGCTAACACAGTAGTTTACTGAGGTATACGCCACGGAGCTGAGAAGGTAACAGCTGCTTGGCGGAGGTCTGCGCTGTCTGAGTGCTTGTCTTGCTTTTTTTTTATTTTACAAAGATTTAAAAAACTTATTACACTGCATTTACATGTACAAGTGCCCGCAGGTGTTACTAATAGTAGAAAAACACTGCCTGCTTTTCAGCCGAAAGGTGTCAGAATTTTTGTGACATGACAGCTGGTTGCTGCTGAATCTGTCGTGATTTTTTAGTTGCACTGAAACATTCAGAATTTTTTGTTTTTTAACAGAATCTGATTCGTGCAAACATTTATTTTTTGGAGAATTTTTAAATGAGACCTAAAGAATAACGTGATTTTGATTTAATATCATGACTTTAAGCTTACATTCGGTGAATTTTCCCATCTGAACTGCATATCACACATGATTAGTTCAAGGACTGTTGGAAAGTTAAAAATCACATAAATCTTTCTGTTTTTTACAGCTTCTGGCTTCGATACAGGCAATTTCTATGTTGTTGTTGTTGTTTTAAAGCTAACATGCCTTCAGGGGGTTAAATAAAACTCGGTTAATAGTTGTAAACATCGCTTTTGCCTCATGAAAGGAACAAAATGGCTTGTGGCTCCAACTCTACTTAATTAGGTACCAATTCCAGTACATAAATCTCTGTACCAGGTCATAAAAGCACAATTTTGTCACTATACAGGTACAGAAATGTCCTTTTTGAAGGTACAAGAATGTACCAAAGGCATCTGTGCCCTTTTAGGTCCATTTCTGCACCTTGAGTTTATATTTTAATAAGCATTTGCCTTCTGCAGTCCAGAAGTGTGGGCGTTTCCTTGGTCATTATCAAAGAGTTTAACCACGTAGACAAATATGGCCGAGTGACCCACGTATAAACACACACACATTAAAATAAAATAAAAAAAACTGGGGGAGACTGGGAACAAAAAGAAAACAAGTCATAAGAGGGAATAAGTCATGGAAAAACTACAATGGTGTGGTTTGGATGGCCGAAAAAAAGAGGGAGAGGCAGCGAGAGAGGGAGACTATTGTTGACATGTTGGCAGTCACTGCTGTCATGAGCGGTTTAACAGAGCTGGAATACAAGAGCAGTAAAGCAATTTAAATCTGATTGTGCTAAATGCAGGGTGGCTGGATGAGGGGAGCTAGTAGGGAGCTGGGAGGGAGAGGGGGGCATCCTATAAAAATATTTCTGTCTTCAAAGCATATTTGGCTTCCATACCAAAGGGGGGAAAGCATGAGGAGGGAGATAAAAGAGAAACTGGAGTATCAGCAGACAAAAGAGGGCGGCTGAAAGTGGGGTGAAATGGGGGTAGATCGGGAGAAAGAGAAACATCCTGGTTTTTCCTGCCCTGTCATTAAGGACGGGTTTCTCCTCGGGGCTCTCAGACGAGCAGAGAAGAAGAGATGGATGGAGGGATGAGAGGAAGGAAAAGCGAGAGAGGTGCTATGGCTTTTGGTAGGTCTGTCATTAACAAAGGGCCGGAGACGCATTCCGATCCTGTTATAGACCTGACCGCTGGGGTTAGCATAAACACACACACACATGCACACACACACACACTAACACACACACATTAACGTGGCCCAGCGTTTGTGAACTGTACACGACTCCACACCCGAAGCTGCAGTAAAAAGCTGGCAGACGGCGAAAACACGCAACCGCACTCTGATTCCACGCACAAAAACACGCACACGCAACACACACCGCGCTGGTCCGAGAGCCAGAGGCCTCAGAGCTGCTGCAGGAGTTAGGAGATGTTTGCAATCGGAGCTGGAGATCTGAAATGAGGGATTGCACTTGACTGCTCAGAGACTTCCTAGATTTGACTTCAACTGGCCGCACACCAGCTGGGTTTGGTTATCATGAGGAGAAGATCAGTCATACGGAGAAGATGTCCAGCGATGGTATTTGGCATCAAGGTTCAGACCAAACACAGCAGGGATTGAATGAAAGCTTATTAGCTAATAGCCAGTAACGGGCTAATAGTCGTGTTTACCTAATTGGTTTGGAGCGAAAAAGCTAGGTTGTGTTGTCAGAAGGTGGCGGTATAAACTGTGTTACATGATGTTACACAGGAAGCAGAGTAAAGGAAGCTGGAAATAAAACAAGTTGTTTGCAAACTGCCAACAAAAACTCATTTGGAGTTGGTGGAGACCAAAAATGGAGCTAAAAAGCTGATTACAGGAGAGACTATTATACGACTGTGAATGTTGGACCAGGTGAACCAAGACTTGTCTCTAAATGGTCGTCTCTCTCTGCATAAATAAGAAACTGTTGGCTAACATGGTTTTTACAACAGTTTTATAAAATGGTTATCTATGGTTGTCTCTCCATGTCTGCTTCATGAAACAACTTCATGGCTTATTTATAAAAACATTATCAAAACTTCTAACCAGCAATAATATTGATAACTGATTGATTGCTTAAACTTTAATCAAGCGCAAATGCCAAAAACTGCCTGATTCTAGCTTTTTAATTAGCATTTGTTGCTTTTCTCTGTATTACATGTATTAAATAAAAAGCTGGCTCCACATACGACAGATATTTTACTATCTCCATGTTTCCAGCCTCTACAAACAGTTTTCTGTACTACATCAGCTGTAGGAAGAGGTGCCTCCTCTGTTTACTGTGTCTGAGCCATGCTGCATTTATTTTATTGATCTAGTGTTCTCGTAGCTTCAATGCTAGCATCTGGACTTGGTTGAGTAGCTCCAAGACGTTCCACCTTCATCCAAGAGGCTTCATCAGTTCTAAACTGGCTGGTTGGGAGTTCCAGGTTTTAGACTCTTCAGGATCCATTAACACTATTGAAGCTCCAGTCTGCTGGGTGAGTGTTGCCCCTCCCTCATCATGGGAGTCGTTAGGTCCTTCCCTCTCACAATGGGATTCGTTAGGGACCCTTGTGACCAGGTGTGAATGGAGCCAATGAGAGTTGTTTGTTGAACAGCGGGTGAGGCTTGAGACGTCACCTCTCACCTGTGTACAATGCAGTGTTACATCCTTTACCCAGGAAGAACAGAAACCGTTCACACCTGGCCACAAAGGACCCTAACGAACCCCATTGTGAGAGGGAAGGACCTAACGACTCCCATGATGAGGGAGGGGCAACACTCACCCAGCAGACTGGAGCTTCAATAGTGTTAATGGATCCTGAAGAGTCTAAAACCTGGAACTCCCAACCAGTCAGTTTAGAACTGATGAAGCCTCTTGGATGAAGGTGGAACGTCTTGGAGCTACTCAACCAAGTCCAGATGCTACCATTGAAACTACGAAGAGAACCACGACCTGGTTCAGATGCTACCATTGAAACTACGAAGAGAACCACGACCTGGATGACTGAGAACCTTCACAGACATCTTGATCCAGTAGGTTTGAAATCTGACTTTTTTTTCCTGATTTTACAATTTCTGACCGATAAAAGGTGAAAATTTTGGCAATTTACTAAAAGAAAAGTAGGTTTAGGGGTTTTGGGGGTTAACTGATTAACAAAACAATGTATAGTTTAAGTGAGAGCAACAAAAGGCTTGGATATACTAGCAAGTTGAATGAGTGTGGCAGCAGACTGAAGTTAACTGTCTAAATGAGCCAACAGGCTTTGCTTCATTATTATAATTTGGAAACAAAAACATAAAAGTGCCATGAAACTGTAATTATCCTCATTTAGGCCTGAAAAACTCACATCTCGACGTATAATTAGCTTCTGAAGGCACAACTTTCTCTGACACAAACATACAAATACTGCATAAGTGTGACAGTAAAACCCACACATAAAGGAATGAAACCGACTTTGTAAATGTGCGCACGTATCTCCAGAACAGGAAGCGGAGGATCAGCGAACGGCGTACGGTCTCATCCAGTGTTGGGGGTAATGGATTACAAAGTAACGGATTACTATAATTTGGTTACTTTTATGGGTAACGAAGTAAGGCAACGCATTACACCAGAAATATTAGTAACTAAATTACTTTACTGGACTTTAGGAACGCGATTTTCTGCGTTACTAGAGCCAATTTCCATAAAGTCTTCATAACAATCAGATGTTCTCTGATCATTTCTGGTGAAGCATCACGCTGCTACGCAGTGGGACACGTCACACGACTCGACAAAAAGAGGGAAAATGGAGCGAGAGAAAGGCTGTTTGGAGAAGTGGAGATTTACGCATTACTTCCAGTTTATTTGTCGAAAGGACAAGAACATATCTGTTAAATGCTTTACTCTATGTCCGGGCGCCAAGTGCCTGTCAACCGCAGTGCACTGAGCAACTTATCTAAGCCCCTGGCTAACTATGGCTAACTATGGCTAACTATGGCTAACTATGGCTAACCAGCATCACAATGTAAAGATCCTCCTCAGGCAGTTGATGTACAGGAGAGTGACGAGAGTCCAACCCCCCAAAACAAGACAAGCTTTTCTCACGTCTTGGAACGGTGCAGGTAACACAGAATGAATTAAAAACC
>OMNN01083247.1:0-18916 GCA_900302755.1 Chromis chromis | reverse complement strand
GTTCGAGTCCCCAGACTGGCAAGAGGTTGAGGTGGGAAAGTGAGAGCGACCGCTTGTCCCAGTCACCACCACTGTGGGCCCTTGAGCAAGGCCCTTAACCCCTGACTGCTCCCCGGGTGCTGCACCGCCGCAGCCCACTGCTCCTAGTATGTATAGTTGAGGTTAACTTTGAATAGGATGAGCATCTGTCTACAAAGCCGCGGGTCCTGGTTCGAATCCCGTCGGTGCCAATGAAAAAAGTTTTGCAGGGGCGGCTGTGGCTCAGGTGTTAGAGCGGGTTGTCCAATGATTGTAAGGCGGTTCGATCCCCGGCCCCTCCACATGCCGAAGTGTCCTTGGGCAAGACACTGAACCCCAAATTGCCTCAGATGTACGTCGCTTTGGATAAAAGCGTCTGCTAAATGAAATTGTACATTGTAATTGTAAATCACAATATGGGTGGAAGTGAGCTGCTTGGCGGAGGTCTGCGCTCGCCGAGTGCTTTTCTAGTTATTATTAAAATACAGATAATAGCTAGTAAAATCACAGAAAAGAAATATGAATTTACATGTTGACTGGTAAAAAAAAAACACAAAAAAACGGAAAAATTGTAAAAAAAAAAAAAAATAAATAAATTTAAATCCGTATTTTGTACAAATAGTTACTTGTTTTCCAATGTATGACTGCAAAATTACATAGTTTTGCTGTATTTAACCCTTTAAGTCCTAGTGCGTCATCGGCGACACGGCTAGCGCACTTTAAAATACCGTAAATATGTCACCGTTTGTGCTATCGGAAAAAAATCGGTTTCTGAAAGCTGAGGCGTTGCGCTTTACAGCTAATATGGTGTCATTACGGTAATTTCATTCATGCCCCCCCAGGAATCCGCTGGATGAAATTACCGTAAAATTACCGTAATGACATTCATGCCCCCCCAGGAATCCGCTGGAAAATTACCGTAAAATTACCGTAATGACACTATATTGGCTGTAAAGCGCAACAACATTGCCATTACGGTCAATACGGTAATTTCATCCATGCCCCCCAGGAATCCTCTGGATGAAATTACCGTAAAATTACCATAACTCTTATAATAGGCAGTAAATCGTAAATAACTGACAGATATTGAAAGTTTCTTCTGAAAAAATGGGCACAAGCACTCACAGGACATTTTCTTACCTTTTTGTAATCAAAATAAGAAAAAAAGACCAGGTGGACATTTTGAGGCTTAAAGGGTTAAACAGCGTTGAAGCTAAAACCTCAGTGTGGTTGTGTCTGATCGACAGCGTTCCTACCTTTCTGGACCTGAGCTCGTAGGTTAAACTGAGGGAAGTGGACAGAGGAGCCCAGCTCTTTGGGGTATTCCTCCTGGATTTCCATGAAGTGAGGGAAGGTCGCCTTCTCCGGGTCGGACACGTCGAGGTAGTCCACGGTGAGAACTGAGAGATGCAGGAAACAGATAAAGATGAGGATGTAGCTGCTTGTAGAGGTGATATAAACAGTTTGATCTCAGTTCCGACACTCACTCATGTTGTCCGTGACGATGGTGAAGGGTTTCAGGTAGGTTTTCCTGACGTTCTGAGCCAGCGTGTTGGCGTAGTCCTCGAAGTTGCGCAGCAGATGCGCCGTGCCGCCTTCCGTCCTCTGGATCTGGTCCCAGTGCTCCTTGTTGTCGGGATCCAGGATGGCGCTGCCGGCTCGCACCAGGTTCTGGAAAAAGATTAAATTAAACTATTTAAGGAGGGAATTTATGGAATATAAATCATATAAGAAGTGACCAGTCTGAAATACAGGATGTACAGTGATAGAGTTGAAGTGAGAATCAACCAGTGGAGGGCGATGTGCCACCAGTACTCCCAGTCCTTTAAACTGGGTTTCATAATATCTTTTTAATAATTTATAATTTATGTAACTTGCAATTAACCCTCTAACCTCCAAGCAGTTTCAGGGCGTTTTATTTACTCACTGTGGGTTCATTTTTTACTGTAACATAAAGTCCTGCACCTCTAAAGAAACAGAACAACCATGACTAGAAGTAGAGACAACTCAGAAATGTCTTCTGTGCAATATTTCAAATTTATGATGCCATAAATCATAAACAAAGAGAAAAAAAACGACAAAAATGTAGTTTCTTTGGTTATTTGTTTTACAAAAATTGAAAAAAATGGATTCAGCATGTACAATATTTTTCAAAGTGCCCACAGATGTTACCAATACCAATAAAAAGGCGATTGTATATACTATAGATTTTTAACTACATAGAGGACAAGTATGGAAACACTGCCTGCAGTTCAGCCGAGTCCAGGTGAAAAGTCCGTGATTTTTTTTATGTGACTGTTGGTTGCAGCTGAATCACTAATGACTTTTTGGTTGCGCTGAGGAACACAGAATTTTTTGTTTTTCACACAATCTACTTGGAGCAATAGGTTTGATTTTGATTTTGATGAAATATCCAGATTTTTAGCTTTAATTTTGTTGCTTCTCCCAATGAAACCAACAGTCACAGGGTTCAGACAGTTAAGTTGCAAATAAATAAATAATTAAATTAAATTATTCTGAGACATTTTGCAAAATAAACAATCAGGAAGTCTTCTTTTTCTTTTCTACCTCATTGAACTCTGCGTCCCTCATGGCGGTGAGGTCGAAGCCGGCCTGCTGGCTCTCGTACTGCAGAACATGATTCAGCAGCTGGGCGGCCGTCTTCACGTCGTTGCCGAAGTAACGCGGCGTGTTATTGGTGGCGCTGTGGAGCAGACGGACGATGGCCTTGGAGCGTTCGCTGTCCATCCTGGAAGTGTTGCGGCTCAGATCCTCATTCTGGAAGAACGGAGGGTTTAAGGGTAAAAAGAGGAAGAGCAGGTCAAGGAAATGCTGAGTGGGAGTAGATAAAAACATAATAGAATCTGGTCAATCCCGGGATTAGTGAGACTTTGAGAAGTTCAAGACTCAAGTGTTGGGTTCAGGTTCAAGCACAATGGGTGAAATACTTTGTTTAAACCACCTATAGATGATCAGATTACACTTTGCTGGACACACAGCAGCTCAATTACAGTGCAGTTTAAAAAAATAACTGCCACTTGTCATTCTGGTTTAACACCAATGCAGAGGCGACGATTAATACTTTAGCTGGAATTTATGTTTAACTGTGTCTAATATTCACCATTTTCTTCAGGTGAGAGAAGGTGACGGTGGTGCAGTTGAAGAGTTCAGGTGACAACCAGCCTTTCTCATCGCTACAGTGTCGGATGGCTGTACCTGAACACAAGACAAACACAGAAGAAACTGAAATTAAATCAAGGCCCTCACAAGTATTTCTCAGACATAAAGGAAGTGAGGAAGCTAAATATCAAACCATGTGAGCACAGCATAATAACAAATCTATATCATAACGCATTAAAACAACACAAGCGTACAGTTTCATGAACTTTTTTTTTAATGCTTTTTGCCTCTCAGTCTACTTACAGGCTGTATACTGCTTGACAGAAATACCTGCAGACGCTTCTCAGGGGTAAGAATTGCTGACAAGCTGTTGCTAATGGTTTTTAAAAACAGCATATTTACATAACATTATAATATTATCCTAAAAAGGTAGAAATGAACATTATTCAAATATACAACGGTAAAGCACAGGACTCTTTGTGGTTAAGATGAATATCCCACATTATCTGTCAAATCATAAGAGTTTTGCACATTTTGCACAACAATAAACTCCTAAACGATCAGAGCTGGCTTGAATATGTGCAGAAATTAAGTCTCCAAAGCCCAAAAACAACCAACAAATGGGTTTGAAAGGCAAGTTGTCTTTAAAAAATCTCCAAAATTACATGATTACTCATCTGTAACATGATGTTCAGTTAAGAAAATGATTCAAATCTTGAAGCTTAAAATTGAGATATTTTATTAAATTACTTTATTCTATGTGTCTCATTTAGAAATTAACCAAAAATAAACCACTTACTCTAACCTGATTCTGTAAAAATAAAAAAATTCTGCGCTCCTCAGAGCAACCAGGAAGACAATAGAGACTCAGCTGTGAACAACAGTCACGTTACAAAAATTCAGGGACTTTTCGGTTGAACTGCAGGCAGTGTTAACACAGAACAGACAGGAAACAAGTAGAGAAACAATTAAAAATATAAAAAATCTAATGTTTGTAGACTCGCCACATTTCGCCCAGTATTGGTGACACTTGAGATTGGCACTTGAGAAAATGATGGACATGTTGATTAAAGTTTTTTTTTGTTGTTGTTATTTTTGCAAAATAAATAATCAAACAAATGTGACTTGTTTTTCCTTTTTTAATGTTTTATGGCATCTACTTCTAGCCATGGTTTTACTGTTTCAACAGACGTACAAGAAAAATCAGAAATTGCTTGGGGTTCAAATGGTTAAATAATTGAAAACATGTAAAACCCTTTGTATGTTAGTGGTGAATTAAATATGTGAAACTACACTTGGTTGCTTGAGTCTGGTGCAGTTTGAGAAAAGACTTAAATCCAAATGCAAAACTCTCTTTAAATGCTATTGTTGAAAAGGAAGAAACGGCTGCCAGCTGAAGCCAAGAGACGCACCGAGCGAAACTCGCAAATACATTCCCCCAGTGGGTCTAGGGAGACAACAAAGGTCGCCTTGGTGACTGCAGTCACTAAGGCCGTAACCAGGAAAGTGACAGAGTTTTACTGGAAACGAGTCGGTGAGTTTGACTTCACCTCGATTCTCTCTGTCAGACACACAGCTGGAGGAGTGAGGAGGAGTATTACTATCAGCTCTTAATGTAGCTGGTGTTTTTCCAAGAGTCTGTTGGACTAACGGACCAATCAGACAGCTTTATTACAGCGTTTCTAAGCTTCAGATTTATGCCTTAAAATAAATTAACTCACAAAACACAGCTGACACAATAACTGTGTCTATTTTAGCACAGAGACTGTAATGTTTTGTTTTTTAAAGCGAGGTTATGAGACTTTTGGAAACATAAATAACACAAACTTAGCGGCTGTAATGCCTGCAGTTCAGAAAAAAAGCTACAGACTAGAGGCTCACTTAAAGAGGAGTTATATAGATATAAAACCTTGACTTTGGCAGTGACCTAAAGCTCCTCTGATCTCCCTTCATCAGCCAGTTTTGACGACATCCAGACATAAATAATCAGAAGCAGTTGCCACAAAGAGGATTAACCCTCTGAACTTCCAGCAGTTTCTGGATGTTCTTTTGCTCCTGTCACATTTTTACTCACTGTGGGCTCATTTTTCACTGCAATGTAAAGTCCTGCACCTCTAATGGAAACAACATAACCATGAATAGAAGGAGAGAGAACTCAAAAATGTCAGTTATAGGAATTAAAAGAAGAACAAAATAAACAATCCCATCTCGTCTGTGGAAACACTGCCTGCAGTTAAGCCCTAAAAAAACTTGCTGAATTTTTGCCATGTGACTGTTGGTTGCAGTGGAGTCATACATAGTTTTTCTGTTGCAAGGAGAGTCACATAATTTTTTGTTTTTTACAGAATCTGATTAAAGCAAACATTCTAATTTTGGTGAATTTTTAAACAAGCCACATGTGGTAGTTCAGGGAGGAAACAACTCGGTGGTTTTGAGGTTCATTGGGTTAAAATAAACTCACCGATGGATCCTTTGGGACAGTTCATGGCGGCAGGGCGTCCAAATTTGGTCTTGGGCCACCAGATTCCTGCATCAAACGCCTTGGGACAGCCCTCATACACCACTGTGAAGAGAAGACAGTAGTTTAAAACACACCTGATATGGGTCATGCTGGTTGGAGAGCATTGCAGTAAACTTTCACCGCACTTTAAAAGATAAACACCTGCTTCGGTTATGAAACGGCCAGACAGACCAGCACAGTGACATTCGACCCAATTAATCCTGCAGGGTTGTTATTACACAAGCTGGGATACATAATTAATTTCAGCAGAACAAGCCAGGTTGGGACCTGCAGGCTTGTTGGCGTGTTTGTGGTTGTAATCTCCCAACGTTTCATTAACTCTTAACGCTGCTTCACTGCTATGATACCAGTTTATTTAATCTGAGCTTCTACTTTTAATATATTAACTGATTTTTTTTTTTTGTTATGTGACTGTTGGTCGCAGATTATTCAGTGATGACTTTTTGTTCGCGTTGAGGAATTCAGAATTTTTTGTTTTTCATAAAATCTAATTAGGACAACAGGTTTATTTTTGGCACATTTTTCAAGAAATATCCAAATTTTTAGCTTTGATTTGGTTACTTTTACCCAGTAGAACCTGAAGTCACACATGATAAGTTCAAGGACCATTGTAAAGTTGGAAATCGGACAATTTTTTCTGTTTTTACAGTTTTTTTGCTATCATAAATGTTTAATTTTGGTGATTTTTTCAAAAATAATAACATTTCTCATTTCTAACCTGCCGGTAGGTTTTGGGGTGCAGAGGATTAGGTTTTGTAAAAGTTCATAAAATAAACAGAAAATAACCAGAAAGTCTTCTCACCTCACTGAACTCATGGAAATCATAATGGAAAGCTTCAGTAACTTTAATTTTTTGTTTGTGAGGGTGTGTTTAGTGTCCACAAAATTTTAAAAAACAAGTTTATTTGACCCCATCAAGCTGAAAAATGCCCTAAATCCACTTTAATGCAGCAGATTTCAGCATAAAGAACCATATTGTGACAGCAGATTCCACATCTTCCCTCCATTAAAAGTCCGAACACGTCCTCAGAGCTTCATATCGGGTCAAACAGTGAGCGCCCTGACACTGACTTTCTCTTGTGGTTTTGTCTTCCATTCATCTCTACTGTATTGTATCTGTGCAGACCCGCTGCCAAGTGAGCCCCACCGGCCAGACTTGCCTCTTCTGCTTGACTGGATGGTGACAAAGATGTGAAGTTAGCTCAACTGCAGCACCAGCAGATGTGAGTGACACTATTTGTCTCCCTTTTGACACTCCACCGATTCATCCGGGTCCACTTTGTGAACCCAGATCGTCGCCTTTATTCAGCAAATCATCCGACTTTTCATGGTTCCATTTTTCATAAACGGTCCATTCTTCACTCACTTTGTATGCGATCACTTCACACATGAGCAAATTAGTGTAATATGAGCTGAACTTTGCTCCTTTACAGACTAATTTAAGATTGATATCAGTGGATTTGGCCTAAATTCATCAAATTATAAGCAACAATATTTCATCCACGTACCTTCGCATCCAGTAGGAGTCACTTCGGCGAAGGGGTTATCACACTTGTTGCACTGACGTCCGATGACTCCTCCCTTGCAGGGACACTGACCGGTGACAACGTCGCAGGTTCGAGACTCAGAGCCGATAGAGAAACACTCGCAGGGGTAACAAGTGTCCTCACCCTCTGGACGGTAGTGGTTTTCCTGCATTAGAAGGAGAAAACACAGGTGACTGAGTATGGAGGAGATTTTGATATCTGGAAGGAGGCAGTGTGATGCTTTAGTGCAACTTTTGAGTGTATCTTTAAAGCAGATATCTGTAATTTGTAGTAAACGGTGACTAACGTATTGATAATAAAATAGCGATGCCAGACCAAGCAAGGCCTGTGCAGAACAGGAGCTTTACTCATTAGAGACTTATGGTTGAAATTAAGTAGAAGGCTGCACTGACATGATGGCAAAACTGCTTGTCATTTGCACAGAATGTGCCATCATGTGTCAAAAATTCTAATTTAGGATATCTTATTACATTCTGATTCAGCAGAATTCCAGTTCAATATATCTACAACGTCCAACTAAATTTAAGATATCTAAAAAGGACAATGTAAATACGTTCAATTTAGGGGAATTGACCTTCTTGAACTAGAATAATGACTCGTAAGAATTAAACTGAAACTGGAATTACAATTGGTCATAATTTGAGATATTGCAATGTGAGTTACAGATATCTGTAACTGAACTGTAGAAAAAGTGAGTATTAAATATCTGCCATACAAATCTTTCTTAATAATTCTTTATAATGGGCCGCCGTTTAGCTCACTGAGTTAAGGCAATACCACATGGGCTCAGTCCCTTAGCAGCGTTCTTGAGTTCGAGTCCGGCTCAAGACCATTTGCTGCATGTCACTCTCCTCTCTACCCCTACTTTCACTCTGTCTCTCTCTACCAATAAAATGGAAAAACTCTCCCCCCAAAAAATATATATAAAAATTCTTTCTAATAATAATTCTTTATTTATATAGCACCTTTAAAAACAAAGTTTACAAAGTGCTTTGACAGGCAAGGCAGCAGGCAAAGGACGTCTTAGTCTGGAAATGTTAAAACGGTTTGCCATAACCTTTAAATCTCTCTTGCCTTTCCTTTGTCTCAAAAACACATGTACACACTAGAGGGTATAGGTCCTCTAATGGCTTAATACATTGTAAATAAATTCAGTCAGCTGCATAATTAAGGTGAACTTACTCGGGTACTTACTCAATGAAAAGCTATTAAAAAAAACTATTAGAGAAAAGGAAAAAAAACTGTATATAATGGGACTGCAGAATCAGAAATGTCACAGTTATGGTTAAAGTGGCCTGCGGCGTGGGTTGGGTGGTCAATAAAGGCATATTTTGTGGACTGGACATTGCAGATTTGCTCTCCTAATGGATCAGGTGCATACAGGTCTAAAAACACTTACCTGTGCATCACTACTGAGCAGTTTTAGCTCTAAACAGAAAAAATATTTAAAAGAAACCCTCCAGTGTTCCCTATTAGCTTGTTAAATGCTAAGATATGCGTGTGTTTACCTTGCAGCGACACTCTCCAGTGGTCTTGTTACAGTCTTTATGGAATCCTCTGCTTGTATCACAGTTACAGGGTCCACATACTGGGCTGCCCCACCAACCCTGAGCACACGGCTTCTCCACTCTGTCATGAAAAACATGAAAACGTTAATCAAATAAAGCTCAAAAAACACAATCTGTCGACGTAAAAATGCTCTTTAATGCCATATAAGTTCAAAAAATTGCATCTACAGTTATAAAAGATGCAAACAAATTTAAGTAACAAGTCAAACGCAACCACAAAACTGTCTTTTTCCTCAAAGTCTACAAACTGTTGAACCATTAAATCACTTGTTCTTCATATTATCTTTGCTCCTTTGAAACCTGTAGAGACATTTCCTGATAATCACATGATACAACACTGGTTTGCTTCATTTCTATGGTTTAATTATATATATTATGTTCTGCACAAAGGTGGACAAACCAGTTTGGGGAAAACAAATTATCAGTGTCTGGGTTACCATAATAACTTTATGGTCTTCTGGGATACAATAAAAATTACATCCTACAACACAAAGCAGCTGGTTTTTGACATGTTACTGGTTTGGTATCAGCTCTAACGAATCAAACAAACAACCGATTATCTGTTATCTCCTCAGAAATGAATCTAGAATAAACTTCCTCCACTCCTTTAAGCCGGTTGGTCTCAAACAAACACACACTGACTCTTTTCTCCCTGGAGAGAGATGTGATCTCCATCGCTGCCATGTGATCTGATAGGACGAGCTGCAGTATGAGGGCTACGGAGACTAAACACCTATGGAGGGTCAGTGGAGCGTGGAGGGGGAATCCCGCTTCCCGAGTGATGCGTGTCATAGGGGTCAGGGGGGAAATGACTGGGCCGACTGACTCAGGTGAACTTTCACATCGCTGCTGGATGAATCCCCCGATAGATCACTTTGATTATTTCTTTTTAATACCCGATCTTTTCCTCTCCCTCGCACACGTTGTTGAGCTCAGATTACCGACTAATAAAGCTGCACTGAAAGACTGGCAACATTACAAAAAGAGCAAGAGCAGAACTAAACCGAAAGAAGATTAATGAGGTTTGTCTCAGTGGGAGGCAAAGTCTGTTTTGTTTGCAACATCTGGATATTGTGTTTAAGAAGCTGCATGCATGTCCTGCAGGTAACATGATGATTTTATTTATTTCTAAAATGAAGCTAAAGGTGCAGTCTGTGTGAATGTTGGTGATTTTTATGGTGCATCATTTTGCATTTTAAAGGTGTGGTATGCAAGATTGTGAACATAAATGTAGCAATAATATAGCAGAAAAACAACTATCTGCTATGTAAAGATATAGTAGAGTTATGCCCTTAGCAGAGGCTGAAGTGTTTTAATCCAAGTTTATCTGTTCTATGTTTTGGCAGGCAGTTTAGTCATGTATGTGCATGTGAGTCCCTCCCATTGAAACTGTTGGCCTTCCTTACGCTTATAAACTGACGGAGAGTGAACTCAAACGCCACATTACACTCTAAAAAGTAATTCACCTGCCAGTTAATGCACAATAAAATGCATGGTTGCAAGATAACTTAATTTTCTGGATTTAGATAGAACTTTAAAGTTGCAAACATTGTTTTGGTGAGGTGTGTCGACATAATAATGTTGCTAACGACACCAACTTAACACTGTGTAAAGCTTAAACTCAAATTTCTGCACTGAATGGTTTAAAACAAAATTAAAGTTTAGGTAAATTCATGAATTAACACATTTTTCTTCACCTTGAGTCCTTGATTTCAAGTCCTTATGCTATCAATTATTAATTAGCTGGTAATTTAAAATACCATTGATTGTAGAGGAAAAGCTAATTCCCCTAACTTAAAATTAGTTTAGTTGGTTTGAACATAATTTTTTAGAAGCAGTCATAACTGAAATATTAATGCAAACTGGTGCAGTAAGTTTTTTCATTGTAGATCCTTAACATTTGTTTTTAGAGTGTAGAAAAGTAAAAGTGCAGTCCAGCATTTAGACACAGCCACGATGTTTGAACTTTTGTAGTCTTCCTGGTTCTCTAGCACCAAAACATACATCCAGAGGTACAATTTTAAGAGATTATCTGGAGGAAGAAAGTGGAATGATTGAGTAGAAGGTGGAAATAGTTTTCAAAATTGAGTTTCCCAATATTTGAGGGATTCCTTTACTTATTGGATGATTGATAGCACCTAACAAAAATGAAGGTCTGTAGGTGACTGCGATGCTAACTCAGTACAGATAACACAGACTCTACAGTTCTGCACATATTTGTTATTGCATTTTTAAGAACACCCAACATCTGTTATATTTCAATTAGGAAACTTTTGACTACCAATACTGACAACAGCAGACAAAGACACACAAACATACTGTACATAGTGGAGGAAACCTTACTTGTTTTCACAGTACTGGCCGTAGAAATTCTGTCCACATTCACAGGTGTAGCCGTGGGAGGAGCTTGGTTTGCGAACACATGTGGAAACGTGCTCGCAAGGATTGAGCTGACAAGCGTCCACGCACTCTTTACCAAAATAACCTGCGGGACAGACAGTAAAGAAGGATAAAGGACACCCAGAATCTTGCTAAGCGTTTGTAAGGGTAGTGGGGGTTTATGGATGTGGGTGTTACCTGGATCACAAACACAGGTGTGGGTGCTCCAGTCATCGCTGCAGTGGCTGTTCTCAGGACAGATGTTGGAGTCGCAGGGATCGGCGAGGTCGCAGCCATCTTCAACTCGGATCTTAAGGCCCTGAGCCATGTTGATGTTGGCCACGTTGGTGGACGTCTCGCCCATACGGACCCCCTGATGGAGAGCACATATTAATGAAGAACACAAACAGTTAAGTACAAAAAACAGAAGAAGGATCTTGTAAAATTCAATCCACACAGACACCCACCTGTATGCAGCCAACAAATCCTTTGTTGACATGGTTTCCGTCTCCAGGCAAACCTCCAACATGAAGAGTTTGCAGCTTCAGGCCTGGCAGCTCGTTACCGATCTCCAATGACTCCTGCTTAACAATACAGAATTGAAAATGAGAACTCACTTTCTTTCATCACTTTCTGTATAACCTACACTCCTGGTGATGCCATGTGTCCCGTACCTGGTACATGCCGTAGTCCAGCGACACAGCAGCCATGTATTTGATGTCCTTCCCATCTTTGATGCTTCTCAGTTCGACCAGTAAGTGGTGCCACTCACCGTCATTGACACGAACCTGAGGGAAGCTCAGAGACGCCACCAGCTGCTGCCTCAGCAACACTTCCATACGGACCTGCTGCTCACTTACCTGAATGGTGGAAGAAGGAAACATCTAATGACAAGACTGCAGCTTCAGCTTTATAGCCTACAGTTCTTTGACTTCCCTTGCCAATCTAAAAGGATGTTGAAGGTCCTATATTCTGCTCCTTTTCAGCAAATTAATAAAATTCCCATGCTTCCATAATGTGTCTTTTTTCAGCTCAAACTATCGCAAAAATTGGTTTGTTTCATTATGACTGGATAATCCTTGGTTTTAGTCTTCTTTTAAACGGCTGTTTCAGTGTCTGTAGCTTTAAATACAACTCAACTGCTACTGTCCCCGCCCCCTTCAGGAAGAAGACTCTCTCTGAAGAAGCAAGCAGATCTAAACAAGGAGTGAGTTTAGATTCCACACAAAAACAAATCGGTCTCAAATTTTCCACCATCTTTGAATATCACCTCAGCTTTACTGTTTCCACAGAGCTTGGATCTATGAGCATACGATCAAAGCTAATGGTAACATTAGCCACATTAGCAACACGCTACCACTAAGGGTTTTTCAACTTTGTGCTAAAATTGCCACTAAAAATACAAATAATCCACTTGATCTTCATTTCCTCAGATGCTGGGAGTGCATGAAGACTCTTGTGTGCACTCTTGCAGCCAACAGCAGAAGATTTGGTGAACTTTGCTTGTAGCTAAAGCATTTTAGAGTTAGCAGAAGCAGCTCTAGAAGGTAAATAAGCCTGGTGGACTGTGAGGCCGCTGCTTGTTTTTGCTCATTATGCAAATTTATAACTCAGTTACCATTGGTTCTTCAGGTTTTTTTTTTTATTTAATAAAGATTTTAGTGACTTATAAAAATAGGAGGTCATCTAGTTGGGTGGGAGCTAGACATTAGCAGTAATAGGCATCTTTATATGGCCACAGCTTTCAAGGTTTTAAGACAAAACCCAATACAAATTCATTTTCACCGTATGGGACCTCTACATCAACTTGCAGACAAATCTCACCATGAGGTTGATGGTGGAGAAGCGTCCAGCGTTGGCCTGCATCAGGGTCCCAGCAGGCTGCCTGGTCCTGAACATGAGGCCCATGTACCAGGGAACAGCCACGGTGATGTCTGGATCGCTCCAGGAAACTAAAGCCTGGCCGTCAAAGAACTGAGGAGACGGCATCACTGGAAAGAGACAAGCCAGGAGGAGGCAAAAGAGTCAGGTCGATACAATCAAGTTTTTTCCTGCATGTGATGTAACTACAACTTTATCTCCATAGGATTACAACTAAGTAATTATTAAATAGACTTCCAGTGTCTAGAGATGTTCTGAAAATCCACACAAAACCCAACAGACGTGACACATTCTGTATAAGCTCTCGTAGATGTCGAAACCTCTTCACACAAACCAGTGGTCAATCTTTCAGTAGAGCTTCCTTCTGTATAATCCACAGCCTATATTGTACACTCTGTATGTTCTCTGCTCCTCAGGGCACATATTTTAACCAAAGTCTTCCTAAATACACTCATAGAGAAGCTGTAATTATGAGACAAAGCACATATTTGTTCCAGGTAGCAGGTAACTGTAGTGGCTTTAGTCCGACGGCTTTGCTGAAGCTTAAAGTAAATACAAGAACAGTCAGTCTTCAGTTATAGGTGACTTTATCAAAACTCAGAACTTCAGTTAATATGCATATTACTCTGTCAGTACTTAAGTCATATAAATATAGCCATATATTCTTATTTGCATGCTTGTAAATACACCTCTGTTGGAAAACCTACAAATGTATAGCTACATATACGTCTATTTTTACAGTCATCTGTGTTAACTGAATCTGATTTGTCCTCTCTACTTGCATTGTATGTTGTTTGCAATTTACAATGTTCCTTTTGCAGTTTCATTCTACTGTTTACTTTATGTACAGCTGAAATGACAATAAAGAGAAAGCTGAACTTGTAACCCAGCTCTAAACCACAAAAATCGACCATAGCTGACTAGAAAGTTTAAGTTTAAGTTTACAGTCTGAACAGACAAAAGCCCAACACTAGACAATTCTAAGGGCATTAAATTATAAAATATGGCTTTAAACTTTGAAAAAATGCTCTTATTTCTTTGTTTCTTTGTTTTCTTTGCATATACAAGGGTCAGAGGTTTACATAAAGTTATAGTTAGTGAGTGGTGGAACATGCACAGCACAGATTTGACCAGGTCTGTTGGCCAAATTTGATCTACAATCCAAAATGATTATTAACCTTGCAAAAAAAGTGTTTTTAATTTGTTTTCATAATTGTCTAGTAGGGCTGCATGGTGGCTCGGTTGTTTGCACCGTCGCCTCACAGCTAGAAGATCCCCGGTACATGTCCCGGTTAGGATGCCTGGGATCTTTCTGTGTGGAGTTTGCATGTTCTCCGGGTACTCCGGCTTCCTCCCACAGTCCAAAAACATGCTGAGGTTAATTGATGATTCTAAATTGTCTGTAGGTGTGAATGAGAGTGTGCTTGGTTGTCTGTCTCTATGTGTAGCCCTGCGATAGACTGGCGACCTGTCCAGAGTGTCCCCTGCCTTCGCCTGAGTCGGCTGGGATAGGCTCCAGCCCCCCCACGACCCTACAGTAGAGTATTAAGCGGTGTATAGATAATGGATGGATGGACTTGTCTAGTATATGCTCTGCGTTACACAGCCTGCAATTCAACCCAAAAATCCCATAATTCTTGTCATGTGACTGTTGGTCACAGCTGAGTCACTAATAGCTTCACAGTTGCGCCAAAGAGTGAAGAATTTTTTGTTTTTTACAGAATTTGGTTCCTGCAAAAGCTTTATTTTTAATATTTTTTTAATGACAACGTGATTTTGATTAATTTTCTGATCATTTTGCCAATAAAACAGCAGGTCACAGGGGAGCAGTTCAAGGAAAGTTCAAAATCTGATGATTCTTTTTGTTTTTACTGTTTTTACTCTTTGACAATTAGTGCAATTTTGGCTGTTTATTTTAATAATAACATGCCTTTCATACCCACCGATGGGTTTTGGAGCTCAGGAGGTTTATTATTGCATCATCTTGACTGACACGAGTCCAGAGATTCAGACTTTAGAAGTGGTTTCCAGTTTTATTATGTGTTTATATTCAGCCAAAAATATGTGGTTCATTTTCTTCAAAACTGCAATCCGACCTAACAGAACTATCATCCTAACAGAATGATCTAAAAGAAGGAGGAAAACAAGCCCGGTAGGTGACTTCCATTGGGTTTCATGTCCGTCCAGTCTGGATGATTTTGGCAGCTTCATTTACACACAATAAGAAAATCTCCTGTGTCTCATGCGGCGGCGAAACGGTGTGAAGCCTCAAACCGAACGTGTCAACAAGCGGCGGAGCGGCCAAGAAGCTCTTCCCGGCTCGCTGTGATCCCCGGCCCAGTTCAGATACTGGATACCGGCCTGGCACTGGCTGGGCGGCTACCTCATAACACAAGAAGGTATTCACACGTTCACGCATTGTCTGGAAGCTCGCCCCGAAGCCACAAATCAAAGTTCTCTGCTTACCGCAAGAAGAACATGAGAGCGGCTCATGGAGTGTAAATAACAACACTGTTGGCAGGCAGAAATGCTTTTAAGTCCCTTTAGCTAACAAGGAAGAGCTGCCAAAAACCCCTCACTGTTTATCTACGTATATATACACCCTCTAATGTATACATGAGCTGCTTGTTGGGGTCAGTGTGTTTCATCCTTAGACGTTTTGACAGGTGAGTCAGAGTTTGTACTTCGTCCAAAAAAACTCCAAACCCGAGGCCATGTTTAGCGGCTCGACAATAGCGAGCAGAGGCCTTGTCTCCACGGTGACTTTCCATGAGTCAGAATGAGTCAGAGGAAGGTTTTCTCTTATCCCATTTGATCTCCCAAACGCACACGATTTTCTGGAAGGCACTCCTGCTGTACGTAAACACACGAGGACGAGCAAGCGGACACATGCAGGTTCAGCCGAAGTGTCTTTTTATGAATGCAAGATTGCATAAATGTGCAAACATCCTCGGCGTAAACTCTGTTTACTTTTTGATGGCTTAATTGGTAAATCACACTATGCAAAAAAAACATCTGTCACGTGCACATTTCTTACCTTGTTCGCAGTTTTGGCCTCCGTAGCCGGTCGGACAGTCGCAGCTGTAGGTGTTCCACTTGCTGATGCAGACTCCTCCGTTCTGACACACTTCATTTGTGCAGAAGTTTTTCTTTGCTGCACAACCTGGACATTAAACACATAAAAATGAGTTAGCATCTGTGTGCTAAATGTGTGTGTCTGTTTATAGGTTGCAGAAAAATCCAAATAACTCAGCTTTAAGTCAGTTGCAGTGCAAAATTTGGTGGTTTCATGACTGGTGTGCCCTTGAAAATCCCGAAAAGCTAGTAGCTAGTCAGTTCAAAGTGTGTTTCAGTGTTGAATTAGGCTGTTTTATGACTGTTTATTATCATCTGTGTGCTTCTGTGCAGACAAAACTCTAATTAGTCAGTTTTAAGTCAGTTTCGAGATAAAAAAAAAGGCTGTTTTATGACTGTTGTGCCCTTGAAAATCCTGAAAAGTGAGTATATAAGTTAATCCTGAGATTTTTAATCAGTAGGAGAGTTTGTCAGAGAAATTAGGATTGTCTCTACTGCTGCAGTTTAAGTCTACTGAGCAAATAACACATAAAAAACATATAAAATATATGATCATCTGTGTGTTAAATGTGTGTTTCTGTGCAGAAAAAACTCTAATTTGTCGGTTTTAAGTCTGTTTAAGTGTTAAATTAGGTTGTTTCATGACCGTTGTGCCCTTAAAAATCCTGGAAAGTCAGTATATAACTTGCTACTGAGACTTTTAATCAGCAGGAGAGTTTCTCAGAGAAATGAGGAATGTTGAATAACACCTGAAAACACACACAATATATGATCATCTGTGTGTTAAATGTGTGTTTCTGTACAGAGAAAACTCCAATTTGTCAGTTTAAAGTCTGTTTAAGTGTTGAATTAATCCGTTTCATGGCTGTTGTATCCTTGAAAATCCTGTAAAGTTATCAGATATCTTGTTCCTGACAATTTTAATCAGCAGGACAGTTGGTCAGAGAAACAAGTCAACTGAGTGAATATCGGACCTGCTGTGGTGCCGTTGTTAGCGATGTAGCTCGCCATGTCGATGGGTTTGCTGTCGATGCTCAGGTTTCTCATGCAGCCCACGAAGTCTCTGTTCCTGACGGGGAAATCCTCGGGCAGGTTGGGAACTCCACCGAGCAGCAGAGGTCCAGTCAAGTCCAGCGACCTGCAGAAGACACAGATTAAAAACAGCAAAAATTAGAGCAAAATCCTTTCAAACTGAATATTTAGTAATGATAAAAGCTTGGATCGTCTACAAACAGAGGTGTAAGAAGCACATAGAGGCACACACTTGGACAAAATATAATATTAAAGGATTGTGTCATCAGTGTCCTCGGTTCACCCCAGGAACTGAGACAGAGGTGCAGCATTAACCCTCAGTATAAGTGACGTATCTGAAACAAGGTTTTAAGGCGTCACAAGGCAGCTGGTAGCATTTTTCTCAGGTTTAACATACTGAGGAAGCTGATTACACCCGGAGCTTCTGAAACACTCAACATCAAACACCAGGAAGGCTTTAATGTGGACTTAATGTGGTGCAACACTGAACAAAAAAACGTGCAAAAAGCTGCATGTATGGAGCACAAACTCTGTTCCTCTCATGGGAACATGAAGAACTCATTGAAGGAGTCTTTTTGGAAATATTAAGTTAATAAAAAAAATTGCCATAAACACTTCTGCACTGTTTCCCAAAAAGATCATTGAGAAATTTGTATGTATGAATATTACCAATGTGATTTATTCACTTTTCTAGTATGACAGCCAGAGAAACACATGTTGAGAGTGTCCAGAGTGATGATGGAGACGTCTAACAGGATTAGCAGGCCTGATCAAAGTTCAGCTAATGATGTGACGGGTCAAACTGCAGCTTTGACTAAAATGTTCTGGCCTTAACCCTCTGAACCCCACTATACGCTAGTGGGTTTGAAAGGAAGCATGCTATACATCATTTATCAGAGCCAGAATCATAAAACGTACAACTTTATGACTTTAAGGGTTCTCCCAACTTGAACATAATAAGGGGAGAGAGAAACAATGTAGGGGGAGAACGAGTGCACAACCTTTCTAGGGGAAACCGGGGGAATGCTCTCCCGGTAAATTTTTGAAATCTGCAACCTCTGTAAGTGCATTTCCTGCATTTTCAGCCCATTTGAGTGCATAAAAGAAGTACAAAAATCACTCTCAACCAAGGCCATTCCAAGACTTTCGTATCTTTGGTGAGTAATGAAAAGAAATACATGCACCTCACCACATGGCAAAGACATCAACCAATCAGGAACATCTTGAGTAACATGACAATGGCCCAAGATGTTGATTTGACCTCCAGACTTCCTAGACCCCATTCTGATCAAGCATCAACAGGATGCAGTGGAACAAGTTGGATTGACAGAGGCCCCACTGCACAAGCCAGAGTACCCAAAGGATCCACTGCCCTGGTCCTGGTGCCAGACCCCATAGGACACCCTGAGAGGTCCTCTTGTCCATGCCCAATGGTTCAGAGCAATTTTGCCCACATAAGGGGGACCAACACAATATTAGGCAGGTGGTCATAATGTTAGGCCTGATCGGTGTATAGTCAGAGTTTTGTTAGTTATGCAAAGGGATTAAAGATTTTTGCCCAATCAGCCAAAAGCCAAGTCCTTCCTGCTGTGCTTTAGCCACATTCTTACATTTCCAGACCTTTCAGGCCTTTGCAGGTTTGCACACCACTGTGATGCATGTCTGAATTTTCCAGAGTGACACAGTTAAAGCATCATCTGCAGCAGGTTTTCTGAAGGAATGTAACCTCATTAACTCCCTTTAGCTTTCTCCGTCTCCACCCTCCACTTAGTAAA
>OMNN01083246.1:0-14370 GCA_900302755.1 Chromis chromis | reverse complement strand
GTGATGGATGTTGGGGTCCAATTAATGACGAATATACTTTGGGGGGAGGGAGCGGGGGGAAGGGGGGGCACCAAAATTTAATCACCTGTTCCTTGTCTCATTATCAACATTTCCTGAAAATTTCATCATAATCCGTTCATAACTTTTCAAGTTATCTTGCTAATAAACAAACAGACAGACAGACAAACAGACAGACAGACAGACAGACAGACAAACGCAGGCGAAAACATAACCTCCGCTTCGCGCTTGGCGGAGGTAATGACACAAAAATAAATTAAATCTTCAAGTATTCAGATCCTTTCCTATGAGATGTATTGAGATGTATCTAGAACTTGACTGGAGTTCACCTGTAACAACTTGAAATGATTAAATATAGTTTTGAAAGGCCAGTCCCTGTGTAAAAAAGGATTCTAAAAGTCACATTGCACACCAGGACAAAAACTAAACCAAAGTCAAAGAACCGTCTGTAAACCTCAGGGGCAAATCTGTGGTGATCAGTCAAAAAGTGAACAAAAAATGAAGGGTCTGAACAGTTTCTTAAGCTACTGTATTGTGGTTTCTGAGTGCGGATATGAGGTACATATGATGGAGTCATTCTTTTATCCACAGATAGATAATGGGGCATGCTCTGTGACACACATCAACAGCACAGGAAGAAAAAACAGCACACAGCCCACTCAGGTCCTTAACCCTTATGTTGTGTTCCGGTCAAATTTGACCAATTTAAAAGTTTTATCTCGGAAAATTGTTGTTAATTTGTTCAGATTGACCTAAGATTCCATGACTTTGTCCACAAAGAGGATTTGAAATCACAAAATAAATGGTATTGATTTGCATATAATTTTGTGAGTTTTATTTAACTTTTGTACACTCCTGGTGTTCCCAGTCAAAAACGACCGGTCATTAGAAATGAATGGGAGAGACAAGAATTAGTGTAAAAACTGAGCTCAGGTACATGAATGGAGCTAATGTGAGTCGTTAGGTCGTTGCCTTTTACAATGGGGTTCGTTGTAGCCAGGTGTGAATGGGTTCTGTTGGGTAGAGAATGTAATACTGGATTGTAGACAGGTGAGAGGTGATGTCTCAAGCCTCCCTCTTTGTTTAGCCCCCAGAGGTCTGGGGGTAAATTGGCCGTTTTTGACAACTTTTGATTTTACCTATATATTACAGCTTAGAAACTGTTCACCTTGACTTGCTTGGTGTCTTTTTTTTCAGCACAACCTCACCTATGTGATTGTACAGTTATTTATTCATTATGATATACTGTATGGGCACAGTGGGCCTAAAATTGCAAAAAATAAAAATACAAAATACAAAATCCGAGTAGAAAAAAGTTAGATCTTTTACTATGGACACCACAAACATGTGTAACAGATCATTTTTATAACTTAGAATGCAAATATAAATAGTAAACTTCAAAAACGATGTGATTCAAACACGATAAAAATGTCACAAATCCATCAAAACTAGGGTGACCATATTTTGATTGGCAAAAACCAGGAGACTCGGCCTGGCAATGATGAGGCACACAGGCCACTAAAAACATTTAAAAGTTCGAAACTTGTAATAGTCATAAGAACTTAAGTTAATTAAAGAATCTAACACAACAAGTAGTGATAATATGTATTAATACAGTTTTTATGGTGATTCTTGGTGGAATGGTCATCACAAAATTGTTTAACACGAAATGAACACAACATGAGGGTTAAATACCCTAAATGTGTTATGTTGGATTCCATTCAGGTAACATACTTGACCAAGTCATAGTTTTTCACTTTTTTTCTTCTTAAGAGACTCATTTGCAGCACCATATCATCACATACCCACCTCTGTGCTTCACTGTAGGGACTATGCATTCACTGTGGTAATCCTGACCAACATGTGGAAGGTTTCATCTGATCAAAGAATGTTCTCCCAGTGTTAACTGGGCTCCATACCATGCATTTAAGCAAAGTTTCATTTTGCAGATTAGTGCTAAAGAGCAAGTAATTGATTTTTTCCTGGATGCCATCTGTAGAGGTTAATGTTTTGCAGTGTCCTTCACAATGTCTGAGCTGCCACAGGCTCTGATTAGTGGTACTGTGGCTCATTCTATACCTCCTGATCACTACTGCAACTAGGTTTCAACTGATTTTTTTTTAAGCTGCTAATATATCTTTCCCTCTTCCTTTGCATCTTTGTGAAGTCACACAATCCTTCTTCCTGTGGAGACACAACTCATAGGTCCAAATCTGAAAACATTCTGGTGGCCACAGCTAATTCTACAACCAGGTCTTCTCAGTACTTTCAATATAGTCTTGCTAACACATTTGTTTTTTATTGTTCACAAGACAAAATACTCCACTTGTTAACTTAGGAATAATACGACTACTGAGAAGTGTTGCAATTTGAAATCAGTTGACATTTAAGTGATTTTGCAAAGGGGTGTCCACACTTTTATTATATACTGTCTATAATTATGGGATAAATCTCATATTGAGGAAGATTTTTTCATGGTCATAAAACCTTTTTCTTGTATCTTGTAAGACAGCTTTCTCTTAATTGCTAGATGCCGGATACCAGAAGTCATAATTACAAGATACAGAAGTTCTTATTCATAAATCATAATAAAGACGTTTTCTTTACTGTTTGCAGTGCATTTCTAGGCTGGGTCTCATGTTTTTAAGGCTTTAGTGGTTGATTATTGAGTATGAAATGGTTGTTTTGTTGACTCGCACTCAGTCAAGCAAGAACAAAGTGGCTTTACAGTGAGAGTAAATGATGACAATTTGGCCGAAACTAATCAGGATGACCTGAAATAGCTTATAAAGGCACTCGCATTAAAAATGGCTGCAGTTGTGCTAAAAAATAGGAAACAAATTCAGCTTGAATGTATCCCAACATAATCAACAACAACCTCCTCCCACATAAACATGCGGTGTATACACCCCCTCCTCATGTAATTTGTGAGGGTTTTCAAGTTCCGCATGCGTTCAGTAGGAATGTTGTTAATGGATGGGGAAAACCCTATGTGGATTATAGATGAGGGTGGGTGACCTGCTTCCGTGACTGAATCTGTGATGAGGTGATAGAGAAGCATCAGGCGGTTTAAAGTCTAAATTATTCAGAAATTGCCTCTGGCCACCAAGAGATTACGCTCATTGCGCATTTTTATTGAGAAATAACATACAGAGCCAATTTTCACAACGGGAAAACGTTTTCAGGTTAATTTTACAAACCAGTGGTGTATAAAACTATAAGGATTTTAGAAATAGGTGTTCACACCAAAGAAGCCAATTTATACCACTCAATCTGATCAGCCCATGCATTCCAAGACTTCTGTTTTTCTGATGAAATGTAGAAATGTAAAGTTTTGGTGAATCTATTTTCCTTCAAACTGCTAAAATAAACATGTTTTTCCTGTTAGTGGTTTTCCAGATTCTTTTGACAATGCCAACTATGGGATGTAGATGCAATATATCCAGTACATGGTGTCATTGGTGAGCCCTTCAGAAGATGTTAAGGCCGAATCTGTGCTTTTATTCCAAATATAATGTGCGAGGCTCATACAGACCAGAACTAAAATGTGTCTGTGTGCCAAATTTGTAAAGTCCAAATGAAGGTTGACTTTAAAAGGCAATATGAGGAATTCTGTTTATCTGTAACTCTGTGTGCCTAAAAGCTTCCAAGCTGACCAAACATAGCTTAGTTTCCATTATTTATCTTCACAGTGGCTTTTCATTGGTTCACTTCATGCGAATTTCATCATGCATATTTACGAACGACTAATGCCTGCCTGAAGGGAAATACCTGGTAAACATGTTGTGGCTGTGTGATGTTTCCTGACTGTGCAGTGGCTAATGTTTGTAAAGACAGATTCATGTCATGCTGCTGTTTTCAGTCCTCCAAGCGTTTGACAAAAAGTTGACTTATGCTGGAGATACGCTTTGCCTTTAAATAGTTTACATGCATTCACATGATGGCTGCCTTGTTTGTCCTACATCTGTTTGGAGCATAGGCTGTGCACATCCTAAGAAATCAATGCATCTACTAGACAGAATATGCACCCGATGTGTGGGGGCAGTAGGGAGATGTGACAGGGTCGGTTTGCACAACAATGACAAAAATGGCAGAAAGTTTTAAAGTCAAGCTTACAGACCAAATCCTCAATTACAAAGTGTCATCGCTGCTGCACCCTGACAAATGCTCTTGTCAAAATATAGCTACCAAGAGATCAGTACCATTTAATAAGTTGATGTAGGAAATCAACAAGCTCATGACGTTACATCCGTGCATGGCAGAATATGCTGTAACAATGGAGTAGGGACGGTGTCAGTGGCATGTTTTGTCCACTAGTAAACATATACTTGAGCTGGCTGAGTAAATCTGTCAATCACCAGTCTGCTGTGATCTTAGAATTAATCTTGAATAGCCAGATCTATCTTCTGTCAGACTGGAGAATGGTCTGGCTTCACCTCATTATCCTTCTGCTCTAGGGGGGGAAAAAAGGCTCTGACATTTAAACCAATCACAATCATCTTTTCTGTTTTAGTGAAACATTTGCACATGGGGAGGTGAGCACTGTCGTTAAGATTCAAAGAGAGAACCAAACAGGCCTGAGGTGATGGGAATGACATGCTTATACCTGAAGTCTACATCCAGCGAGTCAGACTGTCTTAAAATCAACAAATCAACCAAATACCAACGACCTTAAGGGTCACTATGCTTTGTTGTTTACATGTCTATGCAAAAAGTGTGGATAAAACCCCCACATATTTTAATGCATTGCTCCAAGACGACTCATAATTTCCATCATCAGACCAGATAAACAGTCAAAAATACTATTGTCTTTTTGTCCCGTTTCTGGGACAAGTCAAACCAGAATTAAAATGAATTTGAGTCAATACTGGATTTTGTTTTAATATGACTATTAGCCTGTTATATAGATTAGCCTGTTGCCCTTTTACAGATACTACAAATTTGAAAGTGATACTTGCATCGAATGGCAAAAAACTAGCTAACAAATTAGCATCTCTTGGTAAAAACCTGTATTATGACAGATTGATATCTTTTTTCCCCCCACTTTTTTTATTGTTTTTTTGACAGATTGATATCTTAACCTGAGGTTGAAAACACTGAACTTTGGCTGTTATCAAACAAACTGCAGGCATTGTAGTGTTTTATGGTGGATTTATTGCACTGTGTTGGTGCGGTGAAAGATGATTACAGGTGGAAGCATGCAGAAGATGAGTTCCGCAGGGAGGTGGCTGTAAAGAAGACGGCACTAAAAAATATTGACAGTGGAAAAGTTAAGCATCCCTTCACTCCACTATATTTGTCATCACTGTCAGTGCAGCCACAGTCCAGACATGCTGCGATCTGCTCAAGATATCCCACAGCTACAAACGTTGGAATATGGTATAGTTACAGTACATGCGATTGTAAATGTACATGCAGTAGGTTTGACTATGTGTGAACGCATATAATTGCCAGGTTCTCACATCAAATGCTTTTCAATCCGCACTTCATTACTGCTGCGCTCCGGCAGGTACGAAAATCAGGTGTGTTTATGTGAGTTATGTGTGACAGAGAGCGAGTGTTTGTGAATGTAACCCACGTCTGTTAAGTGCTGTGAGCCTTAGGAAAACATTTCCACTTTTCCACAGCTATGACTGCTTGCACTAAATCATCGCTAAATCTCCCACGCGCTCCGCCCTCAGTAGTCCGTGAATTACATGCTCCCTCACACTTACTCACGCACACACATAAGTCAGACTGTAAAAACAAGAATATCTCTTTGCCACAACTCTTAATCTCCATAAAGTGTTTAATTATGGCAACGTTAGCTTCACATCTCTGGAAATTTCTGTCGTGGCAGAATGTGGGCTTTCGGGGAAAATCCACCATAAAGCACTTTAACACTGTTGAAAAGCTGCTGCTGGTGAGGCATCACGCATGGCTCCACTTTCTCCATTTTTGATGCTGTATAATCAAAGGTAAACATTAGTTTTCACAGCACTGTGCCAGAATGCAATTTCCATTATGAGACGCAATCAAAAAGTTAAGAGACTGTGTCTATAAAAATCAAAAACCATAGCTGATTTAGATTTGGCTGTCATCTCCAGTGAAGCAGTCTCCTTGTGCAGCAATAGAACCCCTCCCAGTGCTTCTTGAACCCTTATAACACTTCCTGCATGTCAAGCACTATCAGTGATGAGCTTGAGTCTCCTGAAGTGTGCCAGAATGGCAACACTTCAACGTTAATTTCATTTTAAGGAAGAGAAAGAAGACACAAATCAAGCAAGTAGGGTTGGTGTGGAGCAACGATTGAGTTCCATACTGTGATTGGGAGTACTGAAGCACCTACATGCCAACCCAGTTCAGGTCATCTGCAGCAAATGTTCTCCATTAAACTCCTTTAGGCCATTAGTAAAAATCTGCCTTGACAGTCTGACCCTATAGGGGACTGATTCCAGAACCCCATGAATGTCGAAGATAACAATGGAAATGGAAACTGCTGCTGTTTCTTCTCTCGATGGTAGCCGCAGACCCACCCCTGGTCACTAGTGATGATCGTCAACATGAAGGTGGGCTCACAGAATTGAATGATCTTTTCTCTGCCTCTGTTTGCAGTCAAGGTAAAACCACAAGTTCTTTCCAAAAGCTGTTAGACTGTTGAACTCTGGTGGTGCTCTGCAGCCTTCCACCTATCACCCACCTACCTGCAACTACAGACACTTTTTTAACCTACCTCACAGCACAGCTTTGCACACATGCATATTTATCTGTTTACCACTGGTAAACACTTGTATATATTGTTTTTATTGCTTGTATTTCACTTATCTTTCTTTATTTTTCTTATTTCTATATATTTATTCTTATTTTTGGACTTATAACCAGGACCCGAGTGCCAGTTTCATGTCATCTTATGTGAACATCTTTGAATCCTTGCTTGCAGATGTTGCACTTTTGTGATCGTGATGAGCTCCACGCACCACAAACAGTCCCTGAACTTTTTGATCACATCTTGCTGCAATAATCACCGGGGTTGTCTTTGTTGGTGGGAAGCCTATGAGGGATTGTGTCTTTGTCACTGCACTGTTGTGACTCCGACAGAGGCGACAAAGGTATGCACATCTGTCCGCAGCCCTTCACAGCATTACAGTAGACTTAGCAGGCATGTGACTGTAATTCCAGGGATAATAGGTAAAAGCAACTGTTGCATCTTTCTTTTACCTTAGTGCCACCTCTAAAATGAAATTTCCATATTTCTTCCCTCTGATTTTATTTGCATTCAGTCCAAACGCACACTAATAGTTTTTTGCAGCATAATGATACGGTGTTAATCTTTATTTAGCTGCACTGCTGTGAAGACCATAAAATATTGTTTGGCTCCACACACAGCAAAAGGAGGAGATTTCTAAATCATTACCACCCAACAGACTACATGTCTACTGTCAACTTGAAAAAGCACCGAATCCTTAACAACCTGACAATCGTTCAAACAACCCACACAAGAGGAGTTTACTTTATTGTAAGCAACACCTTCGGTAAAGTCCCACAGCTATCCCTGCTCTGCTCACAATGGGCCGATTTCCCTCCATTTTCTCCCCCAGTCCGACTGAACAAAGAGCAACACTGAGCTGAGCAGCCAGGTCTGAGATAGCACAAATGTTCCATCCGGGCTTTGAAGTGACACCATCAGATTACTTACCTGTCATGTGCCACATTTACACATACGGCCCGCTAATGTGAGTTGTTTAGGTTTCGGTGATTCTTTTCCCAGAATCATTTCATGGCTGTGAACTGTAACCAATCACAGCTAATAGAGTCTGTAGCTGTCAGAGATAGAGACGGCTCGAGAAAACAGAGTGAGATAGGAGGCCGTCGTCTGTGGGGGGGGAAACAGGCAGGGAGACAAGGGGAGAGAGGGAGGCAGGTGAGGAGATAAAATTAGAGGAAGGCGGCGGCTGAGGCTGGCTCGACGCGGCCGTTTGCTGTGAAATTACAAAGCCATCAGTTGATGGAAGCTTAAACGTCCCGTGCCTCCACCGCCTGCCTGTAAGCCCATCGTGAACCCACACGCTGAGGAAACTATTTCCAGGTGTGAAATGGATCCACCGTGGCACTGCTTTAGGGATTTCAGAGGGAAGGGAAAATGGAAACTTTAATTTGATGAAGACTTCAGCTCAGACAGGCTTCCTCTACCTTTGCCGGGCCTCTGTGGCTTAACCATGAAGCCGTTATGACCCGCTCTGCCTGAGTGGATGGGGGGGGGGGGGGTTGGAATCCTGCAATATACCACAACCCCCATTATCCAATAACCGTAATACAGATACACACCTCAATGTCAGCCACCTGAACCTGGTGATAAAGACACACCTGACAGTGGTGATATAGCTGCACGCCTACGGTTCGATGGGTTCATGGAGGCCCAGGATTATAGGTCTGAGAACAATGAACGCAGAGGGATGCTTTTTTTAAATTAAAGATTTATTAGTGTTTCCCTTTTATTACCAGAGATTTACTTGACCAACATGACTCTGTGAGACTATAGCATAATTATTTTCTGATCATGTGAAAAGGTCTTCTTAGATTATGATCTTAGAGGCTACATGTAACAAAGTGTCAATCAAAAAATCAACTTGAAGTCAGAATATTTTCTCAAGATCCTGAATTCTTTTGTAATTCTGAGAAAACCGGTATATAATTTTTCACAAAAACGTCTTCTACTTTCCAGCTAACTGTAGTATCTGTCAATTTTTCAATGTAAAAATATGTTTTTGTTGTATTCAGAAGTGAAATCTCTTAGATTCTATGATATTTAGTGAACAGGAAAAATAAACAAGGCATTTTAGATTTTAAAATGATTTATTTCACAAATCAGTTCATTTAATGTTACAAAAGGCTACGAATTGGAAATTGAACACAAAGACTAAGCTTTTGAATTCTGTTGTGATATTAATGTATATCAAATGAGAATCTAACAGGAATGACCGCTTACATTCTCATTTGAATAACAAAAGAGCTTTCCCAGAAAAAGTAATTTTAGAATCCAGTTGGCGTTACTTATTGGCGACATATTGCAATGGCAGATTGTTGGTTGGACAATAAATTACAGATACTAAGAGGCTGTTATGTGAAAGCAAACATTTTCTACAGTAAGCGCAGCTGGATATTCCTCTTTATGTTAGTTGATGCTTGAATCTACATATATATAACTCGCAATTATCTGACCATGTCAAATGAAAATTGTGGCTGCACTTGCAAGTCTCTTTATTTTATGCAACTGCACATATCTATAATTGGTAGTGGCAACGCATGAAGGAATCAAAATACCATGAAAAGCACCATACTGCGGGTTCTAAAAAGCTTTGCAAGTATTTAATGAGGTAGAAAACACATTTTATGTAGATAAGAAAATTGGGATGTATACTGGAAGTCTGGTAAATACGAACAAATGCAATTAAAGAGTCACATAGAATTTTTGTGCCAGTAAATTAACAGCAAAGCAGCACTGCTAAAAACATCACAACACAATAATGATGCTCCTATTTTAAGGTGTAATAAAATAGTTTTCCACTGAACCTGACACTGATAACTTAATTAACCCAGTTCTGTCTTATGTACTTGCAGCAGACTTTCATACAAACTGCATCCTGTCCGTTCTGCAGTGTCAGTATTAAGGTGTTTTATTGCAGGACGACAAACGCTTCTGCAGCCCCGCAGCATCCATATTCATCACTGCTCTGATTTGTCCACCCTCACACCCTCTTCGTCCTCCTCACTCAGGTGGGCTCACCTTGGAGGGGGCCGTCACACCTCGATGCTCCACCCCCCTCCCAACCAGTGCATGAATTAGCCTTGAGTCAGGGACACTGACTGTAAAGCAGTAGGAGACATCAAGGACAGGAAACTGAGTTGCAAAGGAAACGCAAATGTAATTTATGTATGTATTTAGGGTTTCAGTGTTGGATCTTGAAGGCTGATACATTACAGCATCATCCTCCTGCTGGAGTCACACCTTTAAATATAAGCAGTTTTCGGACAATAATCACAAAACCTTGAAATGTCATTTAAATATTCATGGGACAGCACCCGCCAACATACTGATTAGCAAAATTATTTGGGGGTTAGCTGCTCTTTCAGAAAGGATGACATAATTTGTTACTTTACACTAAAAATTGTGGCCTCTGCATTGCTATATTTTACCATTACATGACTTTAATTAATTTCCCCCCTCTTTGATTAATTGAATTTAAGATATCATCGTCATCTAATTTGACTTTCTTCCCTTGGCAGTCTCACGGTAGACCACTTAGCTGTACTAAAACTTTAATTTCGTCTTGGACTTGACTTTGAATAAGAGCAATTTACTTCTGAAATGATATTATTTTCATTTAAATAAACTTTAGATTGATTTTTACAGGTACTATGTGTGTCAACAGTGCAAAACACAAGCTAACGTTAGCTTAGAAAGAGTCCACTAACATCAAAAAAATGACTACCAGCACAACCCAAATTCCACAACAAACTAAATGTGAGCACAAAAAACTAAAGTCTGGCTATGTGACTGGAATTCTAGGGTCATCATCAGCAAAGTCTAGCGCTGGAAGCACCATGGTCTGACTGTACCTCATTGTCATGCTTGGGTGTTTGTATTTCTTTAAAGCAATGAAAATAGACTTGGGTGATGCTTAGCCCAGGATGCAGCAATGGTGTCCCATTAAAAATAGTGACAGAGGAATGGTTTTAGTGGAACATTTGCAAGCAGGGAGGTGAGCAGTGTCAGTAAAATGGCTAATTCACTGAAACAAAACCACTACTGCCTTACTGCACAATCCAAATCCTTGAAATGTTCAGTGTGGTAGGTTGCTGTTTGGAGATTGTTGTTGTTTTCCATGGTGAAGCTAATTTTGAAAATGGTAAGATGTAGATAGCAGAAGGGGAGGAGAAAGCTATGCGTGAAATGCAAAGCCAATTTCACGTTTATACCCACAGTCTACATCCGGGGAGTCAGAATAACACCGGCAGGGCAATCAATTCATGGAGAAACAAAACAAGAAAAAACAAAACAATAGTCTAACAACAGTCTTGAAAAGCCACCTCTTAACATCTACAGTCGTGAATATAGTTGCTTCTCAAACTATAGCACTGAAGCTTTAGCTAATGACTCACGAGTATGAGGACATACTTGCTTGACCACAAGAAACCATGCTGCAGTTCACTTAACATTGTGTCATTACCAACCAGGTTTTTCTTAATGTTACAAAGAGAACCTTTAAATAGTGTTTTAATTTGCGTGTCTTTATGTTTACTTAAATATCGGATTTGAGTACTTTTTCCCCTGCTAGTGAGTCTAATGTAAAATGTTGGCACTAAATAATAACTTTCAGACTACAATGAGGAGCACAGTTCATGGTGGCTTGTTAATGATAAAAACTGTTATATTTCACATCAGAGGAGACTTGAAGGCTAGTCAGAGCAGAAACAGTGATAGAATAAAGACACAAACATCACTAGGCTACAGAAATAACAAAACTGCCTTCACATTTGCATTTTTGGCTTGAGAGAAATATTTTTTGCACCACGTTGAAGGAGTTTTTGTTCCAAATTGGATTTCAAGGCTTTTTTGAAAGCCAGAAATGTCAGCACCACCTAAAAACACTTTCAGAGCTGTATTGGTTATTTTCTACAAAACTGTTCTTGATTCCCCTTTAATCTCTCTGCAGCCTTCCGCAGATCCGTGTACGACAAGCTGTTGTATCTGTGACATTTTCAAGCATGCACACCATACTTTGTGACATTTCATATTTCGGCAAGGAGACGGCAAAGTCATCTGAGAGGACAGGAGGAGGGATTCTGTTTCTTCTGCTGCTCAGACAGGCATCAAAAGCCTCGGGCCTGCTGCCTCCCTGACGGATGAAGGCTGCAGGATGTTTAGTCATATCACCGTTAGCCTCATTAAAGCTCACCCTTGGGTGCTGTAAACAGAGAGAGGACGATTAGTCTGTGTTCAGGGCACAGTTTAGCTTCAATCTCTGTTCTCAACAGGGGACGAGCCACTACAGACAGATACTCATCAGCTTGTCCTCTGAAGTTTGGCCTGGATGGCAGCATCACACTGACCACCGGTTTTTCTTTGCCACCAATGGTGTTAAAACTAAATTGCAAAGAAAAAAATCCCACAAACACAACAACAAATTTCCATCACTTTCAAATAAAACCCCAGGACAATGATAGTTCTTTTCATTATGTTGTCCTCGCTTTAGATGAAAAACCTGCTTTCATCAGTAATGAGGGATTGGCTGTGTATATTGCAAAAGGTTCAACTCCTGACAAACCCAACAAAAGCTTCGATTAACCCAAAGCATGTAACCTCCCCAGCAACAAACAGTAACCAGACTAATTATTAGGTAATGTGGGAACATTTGGCAGCTAAAAAGCCACATAGTTTCCTCAGGAGTCGGTGGAGACCAAAACAGAGGTAAAAGTGGTCGTATACCTGAATATTACCTCATATATGGACACAAATATGACTCCAAAACAATGCTAATGCTGCTCTGGGGTTGATGGCTTCAAGTGTCAAATCAATCAATTATTGCAGCTTTGACATTAATTAATACCACATCTCAAAACACTGGACACTAAATTATGCAAATGTTGACATTGTGCCGACACGCTGTCAGCGCTGTTGTTGCAAAGCTGCCATTAAAGTCAGTCTATCGATCCGTCCAAGTCTTCAGCCCATGGTTCGATGCCAAGGATTGGCAAGTCTACCATCAAATGTGTATTTTCACAGAGTCTTGGCCATCTTGGTCACCCCCTCCAGCCTCAGTACAAAGTTGTCTTTTATTCATAAACACAAGCACATTCATGCACCCCAGGTAATAAATCCTGTTTATTCTGGACCTTTCATGAGATTTCCTCTTGTAGCACTCTCAGGGCAAAAATGTCAAGAAGATATCACCTAATCGAATAAAAATTACAAGCTGGCAAGTCGATCCGAAGCTCCACCGGGCTGGTGTCAGTGCCAGAGACTGATGCATGTAAAAATGTGATGGAACAGATTGTCAGATATCCTGAGATAACGGAAATCAATTCTGTTGTCAGTTTCCATCATCTGCCTGTCAAGTGAGAATGCTCCTCAGATCTGTTCTTTGTTCCATTAAGGGGAAGTGCCTGCATCTTTTTCACTACTTTACAAAACAACCCAGGCTTTTGCTCAACTATAAGACCTTAGAGTGTGTACAATAGTAATCGGAATTTGAACTTTCTTTTTCACCACATCCTGTGGTCTTCTTCAGAAAATGGAACTGACTTGGGTGTTATCATGTTACAAAGGAATGGAATGTTAGTCGAATGAAAATTAGTTGCCGATCTAAATGGACTCTGGTCATTTACTGACTGTTATCCCCCATAGTGTCTTACAGTAAAAATACTGATGACCACAGCTGTTGGTATTTTACTTTGTTAATATTGTAATTTTTTTAAACAGTTCATTACTGTACGATTTATTAAAGCACTCTGCAGTAGAACGGTTTACACTATAACTACCCACAGGTGAAAGAATGGGTCTGTGCAATGACTGAAACTGCATCCTATGAATGTATGCTTGGTACATAAAGCGATGACAGGGGGGAGGGGTGACCCCTTGGGACAGGTTTTGGGACTACATAAAGGTAGATAATGACCCCCACTAGGATTCTGGTTGTCTTGTTTTGTTGTGCTTCACCCAAGTGGGATCCTGTTATACTGTATACCTCAGCAATATGTCTATATGATGTAGGTAGAAGAATGTTTTGGAGACAAAAATTTACTAAGTCTGTCGCCAGAGTGAATTGTTAATTACATACTATCTGTTCCTGTATGGAGAAACATATTAGGTTTACCATGTACCAAGCCTTGGAAAAGTTCAATAAAAACTTGAATTAAAAAAGAAATACACAGTAGAATATATACCAATCAACCATGACTACCTGCCTAATATTGTGGTCAAAAATGCTCTGAACCATTGGGCATGGACAAGAGGACCTCTCAGGGTGTCCTATGAGGTCTGGCACCAGGATGTTGGCAGTGGATCCTTTGGGTGTCAGTCAAACTTGTTCCACTGCATCCTGTTGATGCTTGATCAGAAAGGGGTCTAGGAAGTTTGGAGGTCAAATCAACATCTTGGGCCATTGTCATGTTTCTCAACATGTTCCTGATTGTTTGATGTTATTGCCATGTGGTGGGGTGCATTTTCCTGCAGGGGTAGGCCAGTGACATTTGGGATTTCCATTTGCATGAAGGAGTGTGCTTGTTCTGAGACAATGTTTATTTGGGTGTCTAAGTCTCATCAACATGGATGCCAAGGTTTTCCATCAGAACACCACATAGCACCCATATGAC
>OMNN01083245.1:0-16773 GCA_900302755.1 Chromis chromis | reverse complement strand
GGATTCCTGAGCTGAGCTTCTAAGTAGCAAGACTTTGAGAAACATTAACCAGAAATGTTAACCAGCTAGTGAATACAGCAGAGGTGACATTGGATTATTACACAACCCTCCTACGTCTTCTACGTGACTGAGTGTGTGACTGAGTGTGTGACTGAGTGTGTGACTGAGTGTGTGAGTGTGTGAGTGAGTGAGTGAGTGAGTGAGTGAGTGAGTGAGTGAGTGAGTGAGTGAGTGAGTGAGTGAGTGAGTGAGTGAGTGAGTGAGTGAGTGAGTGTGTGAGTGAGTCAGCGAGTGTGTGAGCGAGCGAGTGAGTGAGCGAGTGAGCGAGTGAGTGAGTGAGTGAGTGTGTGAGTGTGTGTACATTTGTGCATACAGTATGCTTGCCTTTCTTTTAATTTCATATGAGACATTTTAGAGAGGGCTGACAGGTCACAAAATCCTATTTCTACATAAAAACTAAAATCATATTGATGTGTGTGTATTTATTTGTTTGTGTGTGCCAAATGCAGCTTGGGCCTCCTACATGACCAACTCTCCCACTGTGATAGTGATGATCGGGTTGCCCGCTAGGGGAAAAACCTACATGTCCAAGAAGCTGACACGCTACCTCAACTGGATTGGAGTGCCAACGAAGGGTCAGTACAGAGGAAATATGTTTGAGCTTCATGCATATAGTAACGTTTGATCAGACCACAGGAAAAACAGCCCTGCTACAGTAAAAAGGGTGTGTAAAGTGCCGACGTGCATCTGCAGGTTGCTTAAAGCAGGACTGTGAATACATCAATAGTGTTCAAGGACATTACTCTTGTTAAAATCTTTTGCTTGAGGCGAAAGTGATTTAATTTGTAGTTATATTTATCCTAACTGCCCTTATTACAACACTGTGTTGGTAGTTGTGCGATTATGTTTTCACCTATGTGGAACCCAGGAGAACAGGTTTGGCAGATGAAGTTTAGATAAAGGTCACTTCCTCTACAGAGCAAAGACGATAATCCTTTTCACTGCCTTTGCATGTCTTTCTTTGACTCTCTCCCTTGGTTCTCTTGCAGTATTTAATCTTGGAGTTTATAGGAGAGAAGCAGTACAGTCATACAAGTCCTATGACTTCTTCAGACATGACAATAAAGAAGCAATGCAAATTAGAAAGTGAGTTCCTCTTTTCAATAATGTTTTTTGTTGCTCTTCTACTACTAAGTTGAACAAAAACACCTGGGTGCTTTTCATGTAGGTTAGCCATGCAAGTGCCTCTTTTGAATTTCATTGTGTTTGTTTAACAAATGGTGCTACAATCACTTTAGCAGATTATGCATTGAAGATAACATTTAAAGGCTAGCTGTCGTGATTTCCTGATTAGTTTTTTTTTCTAATGTTTCCACAGACAGTGTGCCCTGGTGGCACTTCATGATGTCAAGGCCTATCTGAATGAGGAGGGAGGTCAGATCGCTGTAAGGACACAAAAAACTGAACAGTGTGTGTTATTTGTTAATAAACTCCGAGTTCAGTTTGATTTACAGTAAATGTTTCATGTTGTCGGTCAGGTTTTTGATGCCACCAACACCACCAGAGAGAGGAGGGAACTCATCCTTCATTTTGCAAAGGATAATGCATACAAGGTCAGAATAACACTGATGATTAGACTGGTCAGTATTTGTTGTCTGTTCTGTTCTGGTACCAGGAAACAGAAGTGGCCTAGAGTCAGTTCAACCATACTGTGCCTATAAAAAGTATTTGGCTGAGACACAACAAAACATGCATACAACAACTTTTACCTGTTCTTAACCAGTTAAAGCTTTATGGCAAAGAGAAAGCCACTTTAAAAAAATCATATTAAACCTCAACTAGAGTTCACCAGAAGAAATGTAAGAGACTCTGAAGTCAACTGGAAGAAGGTTCTTTGGTCTGATGAGACCAAAATTGAGCCTTTTTGCCATCAAACTAGACGTCATGCTTGGCAGACACTAAACACTATCGTCACAAAACCACCATCCCCACCGTGAAGCATGGTGGTGGCAGCATCATGATGAGGGGATGCCTCTTGGCAGCAGTCCGCAAGAGAACTGCAACTTGGGAGAAGATTTTTTTTCCAGTAAGATAATGACCTGAAGCATACAGCCAAAGATACACAGAAATGGTTCAAAGAAAAGGAGGTGAATGTTCTGGAGTGGCCAAGTCAGAGCCCAGACCTTAATCCAAGTGTTGAAAAAAGCAATAAAGGGGGAAAACTTCCAAGGGGTGAATAGTTTTTATAGGCACTGTATGTGTTTCTTCTTAGCTAGTCTTTTCTCCAGTCAGAACAACTTTTCAACACACATGTCTTAGACATTTGAGACACCCTGAGGTCTTCTAACCTTCATGACTGGACAAGTTGAACATCCTCTTTTGTCAAAGGTTAAAAAGCCTTTTCAAATTATACAAGAGATGATTAAACAGTGATCCAGCAATTTGACATGCACAGTACATCTCACCTTGTACCACAATCATCTAGGGATTTCTTACGATTAATGTCTTTTGTCAGGTGTTTTTTGTCGAGTCAATATGCGATGATCCAGACGTCATCGCTGAAAATATTCTGGTAAGTGATGCATTATGTTTTTGTGTTAAATTGTCGGCACCTTTTTGTCGCTGAATTGTTGAAACCGATGGTGAGTCATGAATCTCTATGAATGTGTCTTTCGCAAAGGATGTGAAGGTCTCCAGCCCAGATTATCCTGAGAGGAACAGAGAAAGTGTCATGGAGGATTTTCTGAAGAGAATAGAATGTTACAAAGTGACCTACCAGCCTTTAGATCCAGACGAACACGACAAGTAAGAAGTTATAAAAACTCTATTAGATGTATTGTTTAAAGCTTCTCACCACTAACCTACTTAATGAAAAAGTGTGGGGGGGTAAACGTCAATGTGGATTGTGCGTAAAAGAACATGCAGTAGCAGAAATTGTCCAGCAGGTGGAGCTCATCTGTAACGCAAACAAGTGATTCGAGGTCATGATTTGTTTAACTCCTGCCACCTAACTGAACTGCAGGGTTTTTTTGTTTTTTTTAAGTTTTTATTATTTAACTGATAATATTTGTTGATTTGACATAATCCCACTGAGTCCTAGATCGTATTCTTCATATTTGATTTTAATGAGGAGGAACAGTTGTTCATCTTCTTCCACCTCTTACTCTTTGCAAACAAGCTGTTGACCCAGAATGTGAGAGTTATTTAGGCTACACTGAAAGTACAAGATATCCCTTCTTTACCCTTGAGTTGGTTTTCAGTATCTTCACTTACATACACATGCCTGATTATCTTTTCGCTTCGACCCACAGGAACCTGTCCTTCATTCAGGTCATCAATGTCGGCCGTCGTTTCTTGGTCAACAGGGTTCAGGACTACATCCAAAGTAAGATAGTCTACTACCTCATGAACATCCACGTCCACTCCCACTCCATCTACCTCTGTCGCCATGGAGAGAGCCATCACAATCAGGAAGGACGCATCGGGGGCGACTCAGAACTGTCGGAGAGAGGGAGACAGGTGCTTTATCCATATATTTATAAGTCTTTCTTGCCGAATGTAAGATTAGATTGTGAATACCACTTATGTCTCATTTAAATATGAAGCTACCACCTGCAGGTTAGCTTAGCACAAAGGCTGTAAGCAGAAGTAAGAGCTAGCCTAGCTCTGTCCGATCCACTCAGTCCAATCCTCTAAACAAAGCTCGCCAAATATCATGTTACAATATGTCTAAAATGCATAAAATTAAACGAGATTTTAGAAATTAGATATTCTAAGTTCAATAATAAGAAGAGATCATTTAAAGGTAAAGAACAGTAGTTTATTGCAGGACCATTAGCATGCTAAATCAAAGTTAGCAGATGGCTTCTGCAGACTAGCTGAGATACCCTGGACAACTGTAATGAGGTGGAGGTCCAGTGACTTTAAAGAACGAGGTCTTGTGGCTGATTGGCTCGGAGAAGATAGATAATTGGACAAAACTGGTGGCATTCAAATAAAGAGTGAAGTGGTTGTGACAGTGTGGCAAAACAGAAGTGGTGAAGAGTAGAGACCATCAGTTGTAGCCCATATTCATAGAGGAGCATGGAGACAGAATGTAAGTTAACAGATCTTCCTTGTTGAACTTGCACTACGTTTATAAAAATACGTAGCAAAGCCCAGTTATGTGGCTTGAGTAAAATCCTTTTACTTTAAACAGATTTAAAGATCATTGCTGGGTCGCCGTTTAGCTCACTGAGCTAAGGCGATACCCCATGGGCTCAGTCCCTTAGCAGCGGTCATGAGTTCGAGTCCGGCTCAGGACCAATTGCTGCATGTCACTCTCCTGTCTCCCCCACTTTCACTCTGTCTCTCTACCAATTAAAAAAAAAAAAAAAAAAAGATCATTGCAGAGAAAAAATACTTAATTCATTGTATAACTTCCAATCTGTGTTACGGTGTCAGTTCTAAAGCTAACAACTGTTTTTGACAGTTTGCAGCAGAACTGAAGGGTTTTGTGGAAGAGCACCGACTGACAGACCTGAAAGTTTGGACCAGCCAGCTGAGACGTACCATTCAGACAGCAGAGGAGCTGGGCGTCCCCTATGAGCAGTGGAAGATCCTGAATGAAATAGATGCTGTATGTCATCTGATATATCACCGAAGAGACAGACGGACTCAGCCAGACCTGCTATAAGTCTCACTGCTGTTACGTTGTCTTTCAGGGGATGTGTGAAGAGATGACCTATGAGATGATCGAGGACAAGTACCCAGAGGAGTTTGCCATGAGAGACCAGGACAAGTATCATTACCGCTACCCTGGAGGAGAGGTAAGAAGCTTCTCTTACCCCTGGACTGATGTTTGACCTGCCATGATGTGTGTAGCTGACTTTCAGTAATTGTATGATCAGTTATGTTTTGTTTGGACCCTTGTTAAATTGCATTTTGTCAGTTGAATCACTGAATATTTTTAAAGCTGTGCCATTATATGTAGAGCAGCAGAGTTTTCACAGCACAGATGAACAAAAGCATTAAAATCTGAGCCTGACAGGTTAAACATGAGTGTTGACATGCATCTGTTACAGAAGTAGTAGTGGGTCAGCTGCTCTACACATAAGATGATGAAAGCCACGAATAATACATTTATCAATAATAAAGCAGAGTATTTACCAAACGGACAGCAAGTATTTCTAAGGTCTTGACCCAACTGTGAGAAGTGCTTTGAGATGACATCTGTTGTAAATTGACGCTATATCAGTAAAACTGAATTGAATTGAAGTACATGACAAATGTAGACTCAGATACAGCCCCACAAAACACTTTTTGATTTAACTGAAAACTAAATGAACCTATTATCCAACCCTGCTCTGTCATTTGACTTGATATTTAACATTCGTCTTTCCCTAGTCCTACCAGGACCTGGTCCAGCGGCTGGAGCCAGTCATCATGGAGCTGGAGCGGCAGGGCAACGTTCTGGTCATCTGTCATCAGGCCGTCATGCGCTGCTTACTCGCATATTTCCTGGACAAGGGCGCAGGTTACATGCACAGAAACAGAAACACGATACACAGATGGGGACTACAGATGAAAAACTAGCCTGCTGGCTAATTCTGGCTTTTTTAATCATGTGTAATCATGTGTTCTATGAAATTGCACTGTCCCCTTTTAAATAAACTAAACTAAAAACTAAAAAAAACACGCCAAGACAAAACCTCACATTACCTTCTAGCACTGTGTGATCTCAAACATCTGAGTCTGCACCTGTTTGTTCATCTTGTTTATCTAAAACTTGCAGTGTCTATACAAAAGAGCTTAGAAATGCAACTCCAGCCCACAATGTTTCCCTGAGTGTTGAAAAACAGTGTCAAGAAGCAGCTAAACAAAATGTCCTAGAAGGCCATTGAAGACACTGTAGGGATATTCACTATCACCTGAAGATACAAAGATATGTAAACATAAAATTCAGTTAGCAGACGTACAAATGCAAAAGCAACTTTAATGGATGAAGAGCCGTTTCCAAAGCACTTTTGTTGCTTTGCGTGTGCTACATTTAGATATCGTTGTGACTTTAAAATGTGCTTTTCCAATTCATTGCTGCACTCTGTGGATTTGGCACTGAGCGAGTGACTGGGCAAGAAATTGAGAACTGCAAATAACAGGACTTGCTTAGTGAAAAATGAATAACTGCAGTAAGAGCACACAGGAACGCATTTAGTTTTAGCAAATAAAGTATGTCTGCTCCATCATCAATAATATGTCGAAATAAGATTTGAGGGAAGTGCTGCACCCTTTCAAAGCTCAACACAACTGCACCGTCTAGTATGAATATTGTAATCAGACTGTTGTAGAATAATCACACAAACTTTGTTGTACTTTGGTATTCTACAGACATCAGCTGGTACTTTTCTTTCAGTCACTAACCATATAACAGAAATCGGCAAAGGCGTAGGCGACCAGCTTTTTAGGCGGATGTTGTGTCTGCCCACCAGGTGTTTCTTTGCTATGACCTTCTAAGAATAGTGTAGTTTTAGCTGCACTATATTTATCTGTGTCTGCCTGCAGTCAACAGGGTGATTATTATGTGACAGAGTAGAATTACAGATCCAAATATTTTTGCAAAAGTTGATGGATGGAGGAAACATTTTCTTTACAACACTTGCTCTCTGCCAGTGTCATTTTTAATGCCGCCACATGGGGGTGCCAAATTCAGGAAATTTCAAATTCAGTGCACTGTTAAAGCAGATCTGGTGGAGCTCATGGATGTAGTTTGATGTACTTCTAGACTGCTGATTTTCTCTACAATACCAGAAGTACTGTAACTAGTAACTCCAGCAAGAGTTCTGCAGTAATGTCAGACAAAAGGCAAGCAGAACGGATTAAAAAAAAAGAAAGAAAATTAAATACAGTTATACAGCAGAGTTCCTATGTTGACAGTAATGTAAGGCTCATTCATATATTTTAATAACGGAGCAAGCCTCTCATATTTTAGTGGACCCTTTATATCACAAATATGCATTTATGGGAGTTTACTGCAAAGATTCAAGGATCAAGACAAAAGTAACTGTAAATAAAATATCACAAAAACAGTATACAGCAGCTAAAATGAATGAAATTAAGATAAACCAATAACAACATAGTGCAAAAGAACCCTATATGCTGTTAGGACTCAACATAAGGTCAAAATGTGTATATATGAATGCAAAGATCGTTGAAAGGATGGTTTCTGTACATCAGTGAAGGGAAACCAACTTAATTTATATTATATCAAAGACGGAGGTCAGGTAGGCTTCCACGTAATGAGGGTTAATCGTCGAGCCAACAATGAAGCAAATGCTACAGCGATGATAGTAGAAATGTTAAGTGTAGTGTTAAAATGTAATTATAACGGTGGAGAATTGTGCTGTCTTGTGTGACAGTTCAGTTTTAGTCCCTGAAGAATCGTGACAAAAATGTGTGTATGAATGTGTGAAATTGGGCACAAAGTGAAAAACATCAGACGTGAAAATTAACTGGGTGGTGAGAGTGGAAAATGCTATTGGGAATCAAAGCCATAATTAGCTGTGGGCAGACAGAGGCTTTCGTCACTCAGCAGAGGAAGTGGTCGCTGCTGGAGCATCTGTTTTAAAGGCTCAACCACAGCAGATGACTGCAGAAACCAAAGTGTGGGTGCATTTTGTCCTGCTGCACCCGCACTAAGGGGACATGTAGCACTGCACACGTAACACAGAGACATGAGCTAAACATCATACAGCAGAGCATAAGCTGCACAGCTGTCCACAGGCGTGTCCTCAAAAACATGAGAGAAAAATCCACAAACATTTAAGAGAATACAAAAACATGACTGAGTAAAACCACAACACAACCAAGTCTCACTAGTCTCTTTTATTTTCGTTGGCACAGATGATCTACCATACTTGAAGTGTCCCTTGCACACTGTCCTGAAACTCACCCCTGTGGCTTATGGTAAGTCACTGTTCTGTTCATAAGTCAACTAAACTTCTTCCTTAGTTTTTGGCTTTTTGTTGTGATGCGTTTTTTCCACGTCTCCCTCTAATAGGTTGTAAAGTGGACATGTTTGACCTGAAGGTGGAGGCTGTCAACACTCACAGGGACAGACCATTGGTAAGCTGTGGACCATTCATTATGTTGTGTCACAAACATGCTGTCAGTTTTCTTGGACGCTGTCAGCGTCCATCCTGTTCAGCATAAGTCAAGTGACTGTCATTTATGGAGAACGTTTAAAACAACAATCGATGAGCCAGAGCTCTTTAAGATGCAAATTTATATAACAAGTTTTAGTAATAAGGTTAAGACACTACAGTCGTATTTACCTGACTTATTTAAATATGACTGTTACAAGCCTGAGAAATTATATAAAGTACAGATTGACCTGACTAAATTATATAGTAAGGTTAAGACCCTACAATATTATTACTTATGGAAATTAACATGACTGATATAAACCCAAAATTATTCATGGAAAACCCAATGAACAGTGGAGAGGAATCCCTTTTAAAAGAAAGAGGCCTCCAGCAGAACCAGGTTCAGGGAAGGTGGATATCTGCCTCAACTGGTTAGGGTGAAGTCAAAGGGAGAAGAATAGCAGAAACAAACAGACAACAAGTGAGAGAACATAAACACTGGACAGATTGGTTGGACCAGGAGCTGCAGATCAAACTCATGTAGCTCCAGAGCCAGAAATACCTGCAGAGGAGAGGACAAAACCCAAACTATAAGAGAAACAACACAAAATTAATGACATGTGATAAAGTATATAAATGTGTGGATGAGGAGACAAAGATGCACATATGTGAAGACAACAGTATAAATAGAATAGCTACAGGTGAAGCATAAAGGCTCAAGTATAGGAGAGGAGGAACTATAAAAGCATCAGAGTAAAAGGCAACTGATCAATACCAAACAGCATGGTGCTAAACAGAAATTGAGAGTGGACATGACTAGAGTAGCCTCAGAAAGAACTAAACGCAATAGAAAAAAGGAGAGACTTTCACTTTGATTAGAAATTGACATTGGTGGAGCAGAATTTGAGACTGTTCCAGAGCCTGGGTGCAATAACTGAAAAAGCCTGTTGCCTTTGGTATTGAGGAATGAATGGAGGAGTGAGAGGAGTAACTGTGTTGATAACCTAAGTGACCTCAGGGCAGAAAACAGAGTTACATACTGGTAATGTGTGGTGGAGCTAAACTATCAAAAGCTTTAAAAACAAATTTAATAAATTTAAGCTTAATTCTGTATTTTCCTGAATTGGGGTGATGTGTTTTTTCTTTGTACCAGTTAAAAGTCTGGCAGAAAAAACAGTCAAGTTGTCACCAGCCACCCTGTTCAGTATAATGTGTGTCCATTGCATACAACCTGGAGGATCAGTTAAACTCCCACAGTCATGACTCGACAAACTGCTCTGACTGGAGCTATTTTTAAGAATTCAAACCAAAATTACACACTTACTCAGCTCTCAGGAGCCGGACATCCAGCCTTCAGGGCAAGATGCATAAAACTCTATTCAGGTTCTGCACTAAAACCCTCTGTAAACACTAGAACTCTTTATATGCGAATCTACTCAACATTAATTCGACCTGCGTTAGACCCAAACTGTCCCCCTGCTTCTCACTGTGAGCAAAGACTCCACTCTGCAGTGTAGTTATGTATTTGTCACTGATACTGGAATAACATCCTGTATTCATCAGATAAAAGTTAATTTTCAGTTTCATCTCTCTGCTCTGTCTTTTTTCTTCCTCTCCCCTGTATTTTTTTGGTATCACTGAAATATTTTCCATTCCTGATACCAGTGCCACATCATCAAACCTGGGAAGCATCTGACCCACATTCCCCGAGGTTAGATGAGAAGATTGATCCGACTCTGACACTAAATATAGACTGAAGGCAGGGTAAAAACTGTTGGCCTAACTCTGTCTAAAGGCAACACAGTCTGTATAGCATGTATGTGTGGGGCTATTTCTTGATCAGGTGCTGATCTTCTCTCTTGGCAAGAGAGTGAAAAAGAATAGTTTCCAAAATGCTGCTCCATCTCTCAGTGAAAGGAATGAAAAAGAGGAACTGTATGTGCTGTAAAGCTGCAACTAGTAACTGCTTTCATTATTAGTTCATCTGATGATTATTTTCTTGATTACATCTCTCTATATTTGCCAAAAATGTTGAAAAACTGCTGTTACAGTTGGAAGATAACATTTTCAAATGTCTTTTTTTCTTCCAATCAACAGTTTAAACCCCCAAGATATTTAAATATATATAGAAGCTAATGTTTGGAATTGTTGCTTTGAAAATACTGCTAATTGCTTTCTGTCAACTGAGTAATTGATCTACTACTACCAGAAAGGTAAATGGTAATGTAGTTTATTGTGTTCATATCAAAATTAAGTTTAAAAATGTGTCTTTATTTGGCTTTTTACAAAGAAAAACACTTTCCCTACAAGCCTCCATACCTGTTTATTTGTGGGGAACGATATATGTATTATTTACACACCTACAATATGTCGGTTAAACTTTTCCCCCAACAGGGAGCTGTTATTTAGAAAACTGAACACTTATGTATGAGCCAAGTTTTAATTTTCAAGAAATAAATCAGGGCATCAGCATGACACATACAGTACGGCGCCTTTTGTGTTCGTCTCCTAATCAGCGAGCTCCATATCTGCTCTCTGCTGGTAGAGTTTGTTCTGATTAGTGACAAGTGTTTCAGGCCCAGAGTCTTAGACAAGAGTGGGTGTTAACACATAAACAGAGTTACTGACAAACCTCTCGTTAACTGGAGGGAGGAATATCCTGCCTGCTGAGACCAACATGACAATGGCTTTTCTATTTATGGTTGTTTTTCAGTTGCTGTTTTGTTTTTTTCCCCTTCTCCTCACTTACGTGGAGCACAATGATTTCAGACAAAGCAGAGGTTTAATTGTTGTCTCATAAAAAATGTATTAATCAGTCCACCTTGTTTGTTCCTCACTGACCAGAGTAAAGCCCAAGCAGACGTTGTGCCACCAGCTTTCCTCCGAAGGAACAGTTTCACTCCTCTGTCCAGCCAAGACCAGATTAAAAGGCCTCGTCTGTACAGCGTGGGCAACCCGCCGCATGCTCGCATGTCGCAGGCCCCCACTTTACCCAGCATGCAATTCTCTGAGGCGTCTGAAGGGGCAGAGGTCAGTGTTTGTCACTCATGTAATAGTAATAAGTCCGCTTGTAAAAGTGATTCAAAGGCAGAATTCATTTAGATAAAAACTATTATTATATACTCTACTATATATTATATGGACATCCAAAGATGATAGTAAAAGATTGAAAACTAAATGGAAAAAATGGATGAATGTTACCTAAATAATTACAATGGAGTGTAAATATAAAGCTGTAAAGAGTTATCTTTCACATGCTTGTTTCATTTTCCAACTTTTTTATTTTCCTCGGTCTCGGACGGTACACATTTAATCATTTATCTGTTCTGTTTTTCCTGAGCAGCATGTCCTATTTTCTATATATCCTATGATAATGGGATAAGATCTTGGGATGTTGATATACAGTGCGGTGAAAAAGTATTTGCCCCCCTACAAAAATCTTCTATTTTTGCGTATTTGTCACTTTTAAATGTTTCAGATCATCAAACTAATTTTAATGTAAGACAAAGATAACCCAAGAAAACACAAAATGCAGTTTTTAAATGATGATTTTATTTTTTGAAAGAAAAATGTTGTCCAGCCCATGTTGCCCTATGTGGGAAAAGTAATTGCTTACCAATCTACCAAATGACCCAATTAATTTGTCGACTGGGCTTAATCTCACCAGCCACACTCACATATGATTACTGCCAGGCTGGTTGAATCTAAACATCACTTAAATAGAACCTGTCTGGCATTGTGAAGTAGCTAAAGGGTCTCAACAAGCAGCACATGTTCTAAAGAGATTCAAGAACAGATGCAAAACAAAGTCATTGACATTTATTAGTCTGAAAAGGGTTACAAAGTCATTGCTAAGGCTCTGGGACTCCAACAAACCACAGTGAGAGACATTATCCACAAATGGAGAAACATGGAACAACGGTGAACCTTCCCAGGAGTGGCTGGCCTACCAGCATTTCTCCAAGAGCGCATCAACATCTCATACAGGAAGTCACAAAAGAACCCAGATGAACATCCAATGAACTGCAGACGTCACATGCCTCAGTTAAGATCCATCTACATGATTCCACAATAAGCAAGACACTGGGCGAAAATAGCATCATGGGAGAGTTGCAAGGTGCAAACCACTACTGACCAAAAAGAACATAAAGGTTTGTCCGGTATTTACAAAAATATATCTGTATGAGCCCCAAGACATTTGGGATAACATCCTGTAGACTGATGAGGCAAAGGTGGAACTTTTTGGAAGACAGGGGTCCCGTTACATCTGGTGTAAAGCTAATACTTCATTCCACAAGAAGAACATCATACCAACAGTGAAACATTGTGATGCAAGTGTGATGGTTTGGGGCTGCTTTGCTTCCACAGGACCTGGACTTGTCATAATTTCAGGAGCCATGAATTCTGCTCTCTATCAGAAATTCCTCCTGGAGAATATCCACCCATCAGTTCATGACCCAAAGCTCAAATGGTTTATGCAGTATGACAAAGACCCAAAGCACACAAGCAAGTCCACCTCTGAGAGGCTCAAAAAGAACAAAATGAAGGTTTTCAAGTGGCCGAGTCAAAGTGCAGATTTGAATCCAATTGAGATGCTGTGGCAAAACCTTAAAAGGGCAGTTAATGCTCGAAAACCATCTAATATGGCCGAATTAAAACTATTCTGCAGAGAAGAGTGGGCCAACATTCCTCCTTCGTGATGTAAAAGACTGATCACAAGCTATCACAAACATTTAACTGCAGTTGTTGCTGCCAAGGGTGGTCCAACCAGTTATTAGGTTTTTACAATTACTTTTTTTACAGGGGTGATATAGGTTTTCAATACATCTTTAACACATCTCTGTGTTTTGTGGGTTACCTTTGTCTAATATTCAATAAATACAAATGTTAGTTTGATCATCTGGAACAAGTGTGATAAATATGCAAAAAAAAGAAGATTTCTGTGAAATTTAAATACATTTCACGGCACTATATCCTCAAGAGGAATGACACTAAACTTAGAATAGAGGAAATGAGAGTTTTTGTACTTAAAAGCGTAACACCTGTAGCTAAACACACTGAGCACCATCAGGAATTTACAGATGCCAGTGTAGGTGATGCTCATCCATCCTTTACTCTGAACTGCAAAATAATCTATACTGCTAGCTTGTTTTTTTAGAAGAATAGTGAAGATATGCACAACACAAATGTCAAAACTCTTGCAAATGCAAACCAAAGTAAAGCTTTTAAACAAACCTGCAGCACACATTTATTATTTAACCTCATGCAGGAGACATGAAGCAGGCTAATCACCCTTCAAAATATGAAATGTATTTATTAGTAATGTCCAAAGAAATATCAAATGTGCACAGCATACTTTGTAATCATTACTAAAACATCAGCAAACACACATGAATGTTTACAACAGACAAAAGCCCCTTTACAAGCATCTTGGATGTGTAGTGACAGATATAAATCTTTCCGATGTTTTTCCCTGTGCTGTTGCCCACGAAGTGACCTTTACAAGCATTACTGCACTTCAGAACCTGGAGGTGGACAGAAAAGGAGTGTTTCAGTATGGCTTGTGATCTCAGCCTTCAATATTAGCTCAAGTCCAGTCAGTGCCAGTCAAAACAAACGCCTCCTTCCTATTTTGGTTTGGTGTTTTTGCTAATGCACTCCACTTTCTCTCCCTTCCTTATTTTCCATCTTGCAGGACACTCTGAACGGTTTCACTGCTGCAGACACAGACGAGTGTGTTCGGAGTGCAAAAGAAAGCACATGAAGAGGTATCTTCGGAACATCTGTAATCTTAACTCACTCCTGCATTTTGCCATTTAACTCAGGCTTTCCTCCACATGAGTGTATCACCAGCTGTGGCGACCAGCAGTAAAATCCAGCTTCAGCCATTTATCCTTAAGCACTGTATTACACACTGTATCTGTGTAACCTTGTATGTTTTATCTCTTTGGTTTTAGCATGTGTGTGGACACACTTCTAGTCTGGACTGTGATCCATGTCAGATGTACAAATCAATGATTTGTAGTAAAGAGAAACCTTTCCATTAGTTTCATCACATTCCATTTACTGTAGATTACAGTCTTATTATGCTGTATTAGATGTAGAATGTGATTATGAATCATATACCTCGGTTGAAGGTGCTGCCTTCAGTTGTAGTAGAAGAGAGTTCCTCTCTTGAAGGAAGCCTTAATTTGTCCTCAGATTGTTTCTTTATCTTTCCTATTTAAACATTCCCAGGTAATGTGCATCCTTCCTCTGATGATCTGACAAGATGTAGAAATTATTTTATTCTGAAGTTTAATTTAAGCATACGATTTAACTTGGGCAAGCACAAGCTGTAAAAATGAATGAAATGTCTCGCCCTATAAAAAGTGCATTAGCTACTGTGTCTGTACTTTTGTCTGTAACAGTAATTCCACTTGTCTCTTCTATGATGCCTAATCGTGTGTCTTGTCTCAGCTTTATTCCGCCTTAAACTGTGGTAATGTAAAGCTGATTACTTTTGAACCCCATGAAAAAAATCGTTGCATAAAGTGCTAAAATGTTCAACAGTATTGGATGTTTTGTTGAGTTTTAATGCTTTATAGTTTTTTAAGGAAAAGCAAGTCAGGGCTATTGTAGTGCTAAATTCATAGAATCCATGTGGGCAACATCCATTCACATGACGTTCATTTGCAAGTGCCTTTATTTAAATGAATACAAGGCTGTGACACCACTGATCAAAGGACTTCAAGTATTTAACTGAGGTCTGTTACCTTTGAACTGAAGGATTGGCTTAAAAAAGAGCTTTAATGTTACTGTACCCTTATTTCACTGAATAAACTTCATGTCACACCGTTTTATTTCCACTGGCTTCTGTTCTTTCCAGAGTGTTTGTGCTTATTTTGACATTAGAAAAAGCCTTCAGTTTGGTGAAGACGTGTGTTTGAGTGTGAGCTCATTGGGAGTTGTCTTCCTGTCTGCTGAACCCCAGAGCCAGACAGACATAACCGGACCCAAACAAGAGAAAGATTTCTCTATAAATCTGACATCTGAAGACGAATCTAGATCTGCGAGTGATTTTAATTTAAACTGTCACAATTATCTGAAGTCACAAGCGTCACTGGTTCGCTACTGGGTTTTGTGACACACCCAACAAGTGATGCATCTTGTAAACACCGACACTATCGCACAATCCCACCTGAGTTCTGTACAAAAACACACGTAAAGCTTTGTGCAGGAGTTCATGGTTTTGCTCTTCTCATATAAACTGATGCTTTAAATGGAACTGATGTATTTTCTTTCACTGCTGAGTGAGTCATCAGGGAAATGGAGCCATATTTCAGATAACTCGAGTTGCTTTGACGCCTGAAATGGTCCTTGAATCAGTGAACTCGGATAAAAAAAAAAAGCCTCTGGATAATTCCCTCACTGATTACAGAACAAAAATATCTAGAGTTATTTAAAAGCAGGGAATCTAATATGTCCTTATTCTTTGTTGTTTTTACTACTAAAAATATTAAATAAAAGTAGAATTTGACACATTTTTACGTGATTATATTCTTCACTCATTGCAATTAAATTTAACTAGTAAACTGAGGTTTGGGCTATGGCGAGCTGACATTTAGTTTTAATGGTCTCGGGCTGAACTGCTTCATCGTTAGTGCGAGGAGTCAGAGTGGAAGCATCAGCATGTGTCAGAGAGGCTGGCCACTGGTGAAAGTCCCACACATTTACTATACAGTTTTCATGTGGTTGTATTTTAAATGAGCATTTCATTGCACAACTTTCTCTTTCCACTGCTGTGCTGCTGGACTTTCAAACTCTGGGACATTTTTGCTTGATGGTTATCAGGTTGATTACTGTGTAGATTAAGATTTTTACATTCCAAACATGAAGAACTCATAAACACTGGGTTTCTTAAAATCCCTAAAATGAAAGCAAAAGCCCTCTTGTTACATATTTCCATAGGTTGTGAGCAGTTTAACCATATTCCTTCCGAGATCCTTTATTTTAGAAAGTTTTTATAGGCCTGAGAGCCTAAAATTATCCAGTATATGACAATGAAAAGAAAAAACAAAGGAAAGTCATGACTTGTTTAATCATCTCATGACCCCTTCAGATTTATCTGGTGACCTTTTTCAGGCCTGCTGTCTTCAAGGCTGGTAGCCACTGTCATAAAATATACATTTAAGCTCCACTGGAACAGTAACTACTTTAAAATAGTACTTATGTAATACAGTCGTAAATTGATGCTCTGCAGGGCACAGCAGTTTACAATGATAGTATAGTAGTGATGGTAGATACATATTTTAAGTTTAAGTTTTATCCAGGAAAAGATCTGACTGCAGCTTCCATCACCCCAGATGGATGTAAAGTCAGTCACAGTGACTCAGGACAATGTGGGCAAAGCTCTGGTATGACTCTAGTGCGACCACTTCTCCAAAACAATTAAATTGCGTGAGTAAAATGACCAAAAATAAAACAACTGTGATGGAAGAGACTGATAACTCTGTGGTCTGGGTAAGAGTCACGTACAGGGGGGAAAATTAATGTACAAAAAAGGAAAAAGAAAAAAAAGGCAGCTGGAGCACCAAAGGAATATTGTAAAATAATGGAAAATATAAAAATATAGTAATTTACTATAATTAAAATACACTTTCTAGCCTTAATA
>OMNN01083244.1:0-10289 GCA_900302755.1 Chromis chromis | reverse complement strand
GGCATGCCGGGGTGATGAGCACCGGGAGGCAGAGCTCCTGCAGCGCCGCTCATCTGCTGGGCCAGGAACATGGCTCGGTCCGGCAGCTTGTTGGGCTCGGCGCAGGCCTGCTGCCACATCGGGATCTTCTGGGCTAAAAGCTCTTTACCCTGGAAGAGAGAGATGAGAGGGCTTCAGATTGGACTGGGCTTAAAGGCAGTACTGTTAAGTTTAGTAACATGTTGAGCCCATTTGGACTTTTATTTTGAAGGATTTCGTTTCATCTCGACCACAAGAGATCATTCAGTGAATAATTTAATAGATTTTTTCATTTAACTGAAAAAAGCTCAGAACAAAAGGTCTGTTACTGCACAATCTGCTAAATCATCCCAGTAATAGAGCATGTTCATGTTCCTTCAAAGTAGAACCAGAAATCCCTCATGAGCTACTAATTTTATATAATCATCCAGAGTTACATAAGAAAACAATCATGATACGTGCATGTTTTCCCATCCTGAAGAGAATAACAGTTCAGAAAAAGGTAAAGATGTTTACAATGCAAATAATCACTTGTTTAATCTTTCCTGCAGGATTTTTTTATATTTTGCTACCTTTAGAGGTAAAACTGCTGATATATTTACCACCAGAAATCCCTTATGAGCTACTAATTTTATACAATCATCTGGAATTACATAAGAAAACAATCATGATAAGGTATAGGAGAGTAGTTTGTTTAAGTAGCAGCTCGGAAAAAACTAAAACAATGTTCACAATGCAAGTAAATTGCAGATTTGCACCACTTGTTTTTACATTTCTGCAGGATTCTTTATATTTTGCAACCTCCAGAGGTAAAAATTCTCACATATGTAACACCAGAATTCCCTCATGAGCAATTCATTTTATATAATCATCTGGAATTACATAAGAAAACGATCATGACAAGGTATAAGAGAGTAGTTTGTTGCAGTAACAGATCAGTAAAAGTTAAAAATGCTCTCAGATTTGCACCACTTGTTTTTCATTTCCTGCAGGATTTTTTAATATTTTGCAGCCTTTGGGGGGTAAAATTGCTTCTGTAAATGTTAGATTTCCCCCCTATGGGTGTTAATATGGCAACATCGCATAATCTTAACAATAAGAAGTAAGCAGGAGGGGAAAAAATACATAGAGGAGGAAGAATTACAAGAACAGTTTTAATTCTAAAATGAACAGAATAGTTAAGAAGCCTGCAGGCTAAGTTGGTGTAAATTTGCATGGCGAGTTTGTGCAGTTTTCCTGAGCAACGTACACATGAGCTATATCATGAGTGGTTTTCTTATGTAACTACACATGATGATTTAAAGTAGATGTAGGCCACAGGAGACATGAGAGCGAGAGCCGAGCATCCTCTCAATCTCAATCCACTCATTTGAGAAGCGTTCCGCTGGTGCGTGAACGGCCGAGTTGCATTTCCTACATACATTATCCAGGCAGGTCAGTTACATAAAGATACTTCCTCATTTGCATTCATCAACAGCGAATAAATGAGGGAGTCCTGAATGCATGAATAAAAGAAGAAGAAGAAGAAGAAGAAGAAGACGCCGAGGAGAATCTGCTTCTCCAACAACTCGGCCAGGCTGGTGAGGAGGATAAACACAGCGTGGATCCAAGGTTGTCTGGCCCTGCTGAGTGGATGTGGGCTGCAGCGTCAGGTGTCAGGGTGTGGGCGGCGTCATCAAATAAATTAACACATACAAAGAAACAAAGTACAGCAAAAACAAATTCCTACCAACAAAACTGAGCATCACGTAACCGGGGGATTCATACTCATGCATATTCATGCTTTCAGAATTAGCTGGAAAGTTCTGTGTAAGAATCCTCTGTCTATTCATGTTTCCTGTGGCTATGAGGCTGCACAATGGAAAATCTCCATCCTGAAAAAGAGTCATTTCATCCCATATTCACAGAGCAGTTGTCAAATTTGAATACCTCGATCGATAAAAGCGTCTTTCTCTGTGCCTCTTGCTGCTGGTGTGAAAGATGAGTCACTACGACCTCAGTTAGCCTCTCAGATAACTAAGGCAGCGTGTGGGCGTCTTTACCAGCGTGATGGTAAACATCAATTAGCAGACGGTGGCGCTTTTTTTCTTTTCCACTCATCAACCAGGGCACAAGAGCTTACAGAGTGTTTAAATGGAGAGATTTGCTAATTTGTAAATGTATCCTGGAGGTAAAGACACAGACATCAACAATGGTCTTCTCCATCCCTTGCAGAATGCTAATATTTAGCACTAATATTTGCAATTATCATGCGTAATATTCTTGGTAAACATCAGAGCAAGGTCTAAACTGATCATTTGCTTGGTCGATATGTTGGTCAGACAATCTCTGGTGTTGCTTTTATAAATGGTAAATGGTAAATGGTCTGCACTTATATAGCGTCTTTTTCTACCTTAGCAGTACCCAAGGCGCTTTACAATGTGTTTCGGATTCACACATTCACACACCAATGGCGACAGAGCTTCCATGCAAGGCGCTAATCTGCCATTGGGAGCAACTTTGGGTTCAGTGTCTTGCCCAAGGACACTTCGGCATGTGGGGGGGACCGGGGATCGAACCTTGCCATCAGTGGACAACCCGCTCTACCACCTGAGCCACAGCCGCCTTATAAGGAGAAAAGTTCTGCATCATCAGCCTGCCAGGATCAGTCCATTATTTTTTGGCAGCAGGAGGTGAAAACTACCTGTAACCACCCCCGCTTTTTGACAACTTTGAACTGACCCAACTTAAATAAGACTGACTTATTTAACATTTACTAAACATTTACTCATAGTTGGTGCCAAACTAAGTGACACCGTGTCAAAGTTGTTGTTGTTGTGGCTGTATTTTGTGCCAAAGAGTTGAGTGTAAACTTCGCAAACAGCACGTTAATATAACCGATGAACAGCCAACCAACATGGCGGACCAGCGAAAATTGCTGCTTGTTGTTATTTCAGTGCAAAATAACCAGATTAAAGTGACTTTATATGCTGTAAATACAAGCTTTTTAGATTGTTTTTCGATTTATTTAGGGTAATAAGGCTGCAAGTAGACCTCAGTAGCACTTTTAGTTCATCTGGTAATAAAGTAAAATCCATTGGTTGTAAAAAATCTTTTCGACTTTTTTGATTAAATGCAGGTATCATCAATAGTTTGTAGCTATTACCTACTTATACAACCTATCAATACCCTATAAGCATGTTTTCCTCAGGCTGCACAAACACTTATTTTAAGGCTTTGTTTTGTGCATAAACACCCTTTTTTTCCCCCACAATTAGTGCTCCAACTAATGATTATTTTAATTATAAACTAAGCTGCCATTGTTTTTCCTCAAATCCTTCAGTGTTGTCTTTTATCTGGACCCTGAGTCTATAATTACGTTTGATTGATTGACTGTCAGAAAATCCATTAAAAATCCACAGCCCATCTTCCGACTGCTTGTTTTACTCAACCAACATCTCAAACTGCTAAAATATTCTCTTTATTATCACACAAGGTAAAGACAAGCATCAAACCCTCGCCCCAAAAACTGCTGAAAATAGAAAATATTTTGCATTTTTTTTGCTTGGGAATAAAGGAGAAATCGGTGTTTTAAGTGCTCAGCCAGTTCTTCAAAGACTAATTTCATCTTTGCGTGCATCATCACAGCAGCAGTTTGCGCTCTGTGCTTCCATCCCTCCGTCTATCAATCACTCATTCAGACACTTTCACTCCCACACGGCGACTCTGAACCGAGTGTTCCTGCAGAAGTAGGTCATTCACTCTCCCGCTGCCTCCCCCCTCTACTTCACCCGTCTCCTCACCCACTCACCCTCCACGTCTACATCCTCTTTCACTTCCCTTTTGCCACTTCACATTTAACCATTGTGAGGGAGTGCCATATGGGAGAGACAAGCTTTTTTACTCGTTGGATAATGGGGTCCTCCTGATTGGCTGCGCCGACGCATCCGAGGCGTCCTTGGGGTTTGTTTTTTTGAATGAAATGGGAAAGAAAGACGAGAATGACATACACTGAGGGGTTTTAAACGTGGGCGTATGTATGTGACCTACATTTCTACATTTACATTGATGCATTCTGTATGATACAATAAAGTTGGGATCCTCTTTTCAATGCATATCTTCTATTCGTAATGGGTTCACATCTCACTTAGGTAACTTCACAATTACTGTACTTCCTGCTTTAGTTTCAACTAAACTTGTCATGTTTATTAAAATTCTATATTATTCTGCAACTCTGTGCTGCCATGTCTAATATTCAGGTGTTGTAGCATCTCTGGTTTAAATCTCTAAAGGTCAGAAGCATCATGAGGTCTGTATTCGTACTAAACATCACAATCAAGTGAGCTTTTGCCCTCCAGCTCCTCAGGTGGTTTTCATCCTCCCTGACCTCACCTTAGAACCCCTACGTCACCATCTGACAGGTGCATCGCCTCGGTCAAACTCCCCACCTGCTGCTGACCCCAGAAGAAGTCACAATCAGCAGGTGTGGGGGCAGTGAATGCCAGAAGCGACCTCACAAAGTAAGTAAGTGAAAAAACAATAACCGGAGTTGTCCACAGGGGAGCTCTTAGATGCAAGAGGTGGGATGACTGCTAGCGAACTTCAAACTAGACTCACATGGAGGCTCAGTTGGAATTTTTATTTGATAATAACAAAAATAGCTTAGTGAAATATGTTTCTGAAATCACCTGAGGCGAGGAAAAAGCCATGCACCTGCTGGAACTGATGGTTAGTTTAAATGTCTTTCCAATTTCCACAGGGAGTGAGTCGCACTTGACCCCCCTTGATTTGCACAAAATAAATGGTGCACTTTTTCTACTTGCAGCAAATTTAAGGTTCAGTGTTGGACCAGGGATCGTGGACAACCCACTCTACTACCTGAGCTACAGTTGCCCAATAGGCTTCAACTTTATGAGCAACCATTGCTCCTTAAAACACTTTGCAGTTCTACCAAAATATACTGTATGGCTGCCTACATAGACAATAAATGGGTTGACAGATAATGTGGACATGTGCCGTAAGAGTTGTGGTATTTTATTTTCCAGCATTTAGATATATACTTTAAATAATCTTTTTACTTTCACGGCAACATTATCATTCATTTAAAATGGTCACTCACCAATACAAGTCCAATATTGACTCACTTTTAGCTCCATTTTTGGTCTCCACCACCTCCTCAGGGAAATGTCTGATGCTATAGCAGCTAAAAGCGCCACTATTTTGTTGCGAACTGTGTTGATTTACTGTTTGGTGCTGAAAATTGCTGCCTGCTACAGCCAAAAATGCCAATATGAAAGCAATGAGAGTGAACTAAACGACAAAATTTATACACTTAATGGCTGAAACTCATTGTAATGGTCTGTTTTGGGGAAATTGCAGGTCATAAGATGCCTGGATGTCAAGGTTCAAACAAGTGTAAATGGAAAGTAGATGGAAATGTGCTGCTTAACGTAATGAAATGTGAAATGGAAATACCAAAACAATGGTTAAATACTACTTAGATGTCTAAAAAAACAAGTTTAATCTCAAATTCACCGTCTTTAAATGTAGAAATCATCCAGTCAGTTATTAATAGGCCGTGCCTCAGTTAGCCGAGAGGAGCTGCGACACTGCCAGCACTTGAACAGGTAGAGGGATGGTGTTTATTCTCACCTTGCCGTGGTAGGCGCTGCCGTTCTTGGCCACGGCACACTGACGGTCCACCAGGAAGCAGTACCTCCTCCTCTCCTCAGACAGAGCGTTCTTGTAGCCCTCAGCGATGTAGTTGTCCAGCTCGCCTTGCTTGTTGCTGATGGCCTCCACGTACTGAGGAGGGAAAAGGTAGAGGATTAAAAAAACATGGTAGTGTGTCATCAGGACTTTCTCCACTGAGATTTCAGAGTATCCCGAGACGTTACCAATACTAGAAACCAATGGTGGCTGTACATAATATCACAACTTACATGTTTACAACCTCAACTTTTCGACTCTAGAAACATGCTGAATGTATCTTCCAACAAGTGGTTGACAACATGCTCCTCTGTATACTGTTTTGGAGCCAAGGTTGCCTCCTCTCTGCTTTGTGTACACTGCCTGCAGTTCAGCCGAGTAGTTCCTGAATTGTTCTCACAAGACTGTTGATCACACATGGCTTTTTGGTTGCACCGAGGATTAGTTTTTCATACATGGAATCTGTTGCAAATTGTCTACTTTTGACATTTTTTTAAAAATGTAACTGTGATTTTGATGAAATATCCCACTTATAAGCTTAGTTTTGTTTAATTTTCCCAACAGAATCGTACGTCACCCATAAAGAATCATCTGAAAGTTGAACACTGACACACAGTTCTTCCTGTTTTTACATTTCCTGGCTGACAAATAGTAAAACTTTGGTGATTTTTTAAAAAGATAATATGCCTTCTGCCCACTGGTTTTTGAGTGTTAATACGCCAAAGATTGCGTCAAACTGAACTAATTTGAACCCAGGAAATCACGTCAGGGGGAAAAAAAAAGCATTAAAGCTGACATTTAAAGTATTCAACAGCAGCGACTCTTCACAGAAATTACATCTGTGGGTAAAATCCATTGTGTGAAGTGGGTGAATCAGCCCTTTAACAACCGAATGGCTTCAGCGAATAAGAATTTTGATGGAACGGCATCACAGTCATGACATATAAAAAGCAGACAAATTGTTCCTTCATGTGCCGCCTTAAAAATTAAATCGGAAATGTCACAGCACATCAGACCTGAAAACCATGAATTAGAGAAGCAGAAGTCAAACCCTCGGGGCTCTCTGATCATTCAATTATTATGTGACTGGTGTTGAGTATTTTCCTGTAGATTAGCAGAACTGGAGCAAACCCAGCTTTTAAACTCCTCCACCCTCCACTATACTTCACCCGCCGAGTCACCAGCAGTCAGGACAACAACTGGAACCAATCATCCGGCGTCTCCTTGAGCCGCACAAAGGCAGAACATATCGAACACGACGTTATCAGCAGGCTCACTTATATAACTGAAAGAAGTAGAAAAGATTCCCATGGTGTCAAGTAATGTGGAGCAGCATTCTCCAAGTGCCAGACAGCGCTGAGCTCCGGTATGAGGTGTTAATGACCGTGGCTGGGCTGTTTGCAGAGAAAGTTAGCAGCCTACGCGCTGTCATACGTGGCTGGCTGGTCCAAATAACACCAGATCTGCTGGAGGAAGTCGAGATGTAAGAAAAAAAAACACAAACTGGTGGCGGCGAGAGATGATTTTGAAAGACAGAGCTCAGTTACCTAACGCTGTGCTATAATCGACATCACTCATTATACAACGCCAGACGTGCTAATTAGGCAATTAATCAGGCTAATCATTGCATTCATTAGTAAAAGAATCTGCGTCAACATCGTACCTGAAAAACTGACTGCATTAAAGGGCTGATCTGTAATTTCCTGACTAGAAATAACAGATATTTTGCTTGACGTTTGAAGTAAAGATGAAGCAAATCTTTCTGATGAGAACAAACTTTCAATGGTTACATGAATATTAATAACTCCTTGTATTTGAAGATTGGGAGTGCTGATGATTTGAATCAAAGAAAGCAGCTCTAATCTGAAGATTCTCCTTCTTGATATGTACTTTTTCTGAGGCAATGTGCCGGAAAAAATCCAACCAAACGAAGCCAGAACACTAAGTGACTTTGAGCAAAGAGGAACTTGGGCACTGGACACACACATAAAGCAATTCTTTATATAGAAAGCATGCTAATTAAAATGTAACCATGGTGCTGCACAGGCTGAGAGATTTAATTAAAAGATCATCTATGGGTGGAAAATGCGGAGACACAAAAATATCTCTGATTCCAGCAGCCATATAATTCTGATCCTCTGTAATCTAATGTGAATAGAACAGCATCAACGGAGCAGCTCTCTGTAGTGGCCTTAAAGGATTATTCACTTATTTTCATTCATTTTACTGATCATAAAGAAATATAACAGTGTTTAGATGAAAGGTTATTAGCCTGGCAGTGTGGATGTTCATCCTGATAATGAAAGAGTTTGTAGTTCTGTATGGAACCAAATGTCTCAGAACAATTCGATTTTTCTTTTTTTTCTTTTTTTCCATTAGATCTACAACAGTGTGGCTCTTTAAACAGTTTTTTTATTCTAAATTTGTTGAATCAGTGAGTAAAATCACAATAAAGTCACCAAAAAGATGTAAAATCACAACAAAAAGATGAAAATCAACACAAAACCACCAAAACAAGATGCAAAATCAACGCTAAAAGATCAAAATCACCACCGAAAGCTGCATAATCACCTCAAAACCACAACAAGACGCAGAATCATCACGAAAAGGTGTGAAATCACAACAAAAATGCCAGTTACCACAAAAAAAACATGCCATCTCACCACAGAAATAAGCGTTAGGGTTGCAAAAACACCACAATACTCGCAAAATCACCACAACAAGACGCAAAATCACAACTAAAAGATCCAGATCACCACAAAAAGGCATGAAATCATCACAGAAAGACGTGAAATCACCACAAAACACACAAAACCACTGTGACGAAACACAAAATCACCACTAAAAGACCAAAATCACTTAAAAAAAAGACACAAAATCACCACAGAAAGACAACAGATTACTACAAAGAGGCAAAATTAGCACAAACTATGTAAAACTCCCACTAAAAGAACAAAGTCGCCACAAAACGATGTGAAATCACAACAAAAACATGAAAAATCAACACTGAAAGACCTAAGATCACCCCAAAAGATGCAAAACTCACCACAGGTATAAGATCACCACAAAGTTGCAGGATTACCACAAAAAGATGTGTAATCACCACAAACCACGTCACCATGACAAGACACAAAATTACCACTAAAAGACCAAATTCAGTACAAAAATACGCAAAATCACCAGCTGATAAAGTTCTATTTTCAGCTGGTCTGCTCCCAGTTTGTTCTTAAAATCTTCTTTGGTTGACTTCTAACAGGATTTTATACAAACATGGTAGTTAAAAAGCCTGGAAAACTCTTCTGAGACTCTGTTTAAAGCCCTTCAGGTGCCCAGAGAAGAGACTTTCCACACTTTTCCTCATCTGAATAAATTCCTGCCTCACCTTCCTTTCAGACTGTCAGTCTACATTACACATTAATTTAGTGGTTTTTCAGGAGGACGACACCCTTCCACAGATCGAGCGTCTCTCTGACTGTTAGTCGCGTCTCCGTAATGAGTCTAATAACCCGGACTGACGAAGGAAGATGAAACAAACGGCTGCAGACGCCCAGCAATTAATCTCATCCTTTCACTCTTCTGCTGGAGCCAGATGAGGTGAAAAACACAGAGTCGCATTAGAGCCGGAGACAAGGTGGAGCACCGGCATGGAAAGTCCACGTTTCCAAATAATGATCGTATTAATTTACTGCGACACCGCTGACAGTTCAGTCAGTGGATATTAAAATAAGTGCCTGGATACTTTGACTATTTGAAAATCAAAAAATTAGAGGAATAAATTAGTGAATGACACAACTGTTGTATGTTATGACAAGAACTTCTATCTGGTGCTTCAATTACTCCCACGTGAAGGGGAGGTAAGCTCAGCCACCTTTTTTAAAATTATTTTTCTGCAGACCAGTCAGTGTGAATTTATTTTCCTGCAATTTTATTCACATTTTCAGGCTAAAAAATGCTTGGAAGTTGTAAACAAAAAAAAGGCGAATATGTATAAATTATGTGACAGTTTTACACTTAGAGGAAATTGTGCACAGAAATAATAGTTATTTTTCTTGATAATGCTAGTTCTTCATCTTTTTTAATTGCTAACTGGAGATCTAATGTGTTATCAAAAAGCCTTTTACAATTTAAGCCATTAACCATCAGGTTTCTCTGTTGGGTAAAACCGTACCATTGTACGTAAGAGGAAAATGTGTGTGAAAGTATCGATTTTTGTTGATAATGCTTTGTTCTTTTTTGATTTCCAACTGGAGAATCCTTACTGTTCTTTTTCTGCAGACCAGTTGATTTGAATTCATTTTTATGCAATTGTATACACATTTTTAGACTGAAAGAGGCTTTAAAGGTGTAAAAAGGATTGAATATGTATAAATTATGTGACAGTTTTGCATTTAAAGAAGAAAATGTGCACTAATATACTAGCTATTTTTGTTAATAATGGTAGTTTTTCTCCTTTTTTAATTGCTAACTGGAGATCTATAGTGGCATCAACAAGCCTTTTTCAATCTAAGCCATTAACCATCAGGTTTCTCTGTTGGGTAAAACCATACTATTGTAGTTAAAGAGGAAAATGTGTGTGAAAATCA
>OMNN01083242.1:0-21200 GCA_900302755.1 Chromis chromis | reverse complement strand
ACAAAAGTAACCAGATTAAATGTCTGCACCAGAAACATGCAACAAGAACCAGCCCAGTCTTCACTGGTAATCTGGTTTAGCAACATGAATCTCTCCAAAATAAAGTTACAGCAAGAGCTGCTCAATTCAAGTAAAAAGTGCGGTGGCCCTGAAGTGGAAAACACAACATTAACCTAACGGAAGAGGGAGGTACCAGTGAGCAATATGAGACATGCTGATTGGACGACGGTGCCGTTCGTCTTTTGAACCGGACGTTACTCTGCCTACGTTTGGGTCACCACCAGTAACGTTCATGTTTGAAAAAACGCGCTACAGGCAGAATATACTCCCGCATATACTCTACCATGAGACGGCGACGCATCAACGCACGTTTTACGCGTCGATGTATTTTCGTAATCGATATGTCTGATCAAGTGGGTTCAGAAAGTATTCAGGCTCCTTCTATTTGTGCACATTTTGTGTTACAGATCATTTAATAGTTAATATAATTGACAGAAATTAACAGCCCAAAATGACAAAGTGACAATATGTATTTTGCTAATTTATTAAAATTCTAAAAGACCCTAGACCCTGTACATGTTGGCCAAACAACAATAACAACAACAATAAACAGAGCAGTTTCACACACTGCATTGTGAGACAGAGGATGTGGCATCTACTGGTAGATGGAAAAATTCTTCACAAACTGAGATATGGCAGATCTATCACAGAAATCAGAGCTTAATCAAAAAAGACCAGCCTCAGTAACGAAGGCTTTTAAGAGGTTTCAGGAGTCCCTTCTAGACATCCACAATCTGTCACATTAACCTACAATGTCCCAGTCACCATTCTGCATTCCAGTTCACTGGTGCTGCAGTCACACACTGGCTGCACTTCATGTTGCAAAGCTATAATTTATGCTAATTTAGCACTCTTGCCTCCCATTTCTGTTTATTTTTGAATCTTGAGCACAAACATTTATTTACTCATTGGCCTTGCTAGCAGAGCCTACTTTTAGTAGCACATGCACTGCTGAGAAGAGCCTGAGGACAAGCACACAGTGCGGTAGCAACAGGATGTCTGAAAATACACACTAACCACATACTGGGCCGTCTGAACGCACTCCACAACAGGAAACAACAGACGCATACAACACACACACAGTAGACAGATGTAGAAGGAATGGGTCATTCTCTCATTATCAATATAATAATAAAGACATATTATGAAGCCCATTGTGTGCTCAATAACATGATGCCCTCCATATCAGACTAAAACAGCTATTTCATTTAGTAATAAGTTAATGAGTTAATATCTGCTGGCTGTGCCAACATCTGGGTTTCAGTACAGACACATAGACACACAGACAATGTACAGAATCAGTACACAGTGCTAAATATATAGCTGCTCAGGGCAGTGTTAAACAGCTTGCTTTTCACTGAACAAAAACAGTTATCAAATAATTTATTAGTAACACATGTATAGTCAGCCCTATAACAATAATGCAAAAGACCATGCAGATGTAGGTCCAGAGCATCAGCTACATATTAACCATAAGAATGGGGAAAAATGTGATCTTAGTTACTCTGACCACAGTATGACTACTGATGCCAGAAGGCCTGGTTTTAGGATGTCTAAAACTGCTGTTCTCCCGTGACTTGAAGCACAACAACCACTAGAATTCACTCAGACTGGTGCAAAAAAACAAAAAAACATGCCCAGTGAGTAGCCTTGTTGATGTGAGAGGTCAGAGGAAAATGGCCAGAATGGTTTGGTTTCCTGCTGTCTGGCCTGGCACATTGTGCGGCGAGTACCCAAGGCACTGCATTGCTCTGTTTCAAGTCATACTTAACAGAAGCTGCTCTGTAAGACTTGGTGAGTTTTCAGCCTCACTTGCTCACCTTACCTGTGGGGTCCCTCAAGGGTCCATTGTTGTTCCTGTTCTTTTCTACATAAATCTGCTCCCTTTAAGGTCTATTTCTAGAAAGTAGAACATTTCTTTTCACTGTGATGAGGATGAACCCAGTATTACGAAGGACTGAGGTCCAACTACACAAACTCCTGTTCAGCCTCTGCCACAATGTTCAAAGGATGTAAACAGTTCATGTACATGAATTTCTTAAACCTCAAGAGCTACAAAACTGAGGTTATAATCTTTGGTCATCCAGACAGCGATAGTGCTGTCGACTTGCACCTTGGGCCCTAAGTAGCCTAGAATAAATCATTGGTAAACTGGGTCTGATCTTGGACAGTACATTATAACTGTATAAACAGATTCATTCTGTTGGTATGGCCAGTTTTTCCAAATAAGAATGATTTCTAAGAATCATTCCTTTCTTTGAAAGATCTGCAGGAAGGGCCATAGCCAGGCTAAATTGTATCTGAGCTCCAGAAGCATGAGCAGAGTGAGTTTCTTTTATATCTGAACATTTGTACTTTCTTCTACTCTTTACCCAGCAAAATTATATTTCTAATTCATTTGAGGCCCCGTCCACACAGAAACGAAGCCAGTCGTAAACGCACAAATAGTTTGTCAAACCGGTGCATCATCCACACCAAGCCGCCGTTTTGGGGTCTGAAAACAATCATTTCTGAAACCAGGTCCCAGAGTGGAAAGACTTGAAACCGCCGCTTCTGCCGTTCCGTGTGGACGTCGTAACTGCATCGTTTCTGAAACGCTTGCGTCATAGCTCCATCTCTCGATAAATGCGCATGCGCAAAACTCAGAAAATGACTACAACAATGGCGCCGTACAGTGTTGGTGTGTACTGCTGAAGCTAGTCACCCTGTTATCACTATTACAGCAAAATATACTTCTTCTGCATTATCACTGTGTTCACCAAACAGATATGGAAAGCACAATACACCACTTCATGTTCTATGTTTACATCATATACAGATTTCTGTGCATGCCTAAAGTCCCGCCCCCAGTTTCCGTTACGCCGTCACAGCGCCACCAACAGGCCTGGCATGTGTTTTACATCGTTTTCAGGCGCATCAAGTGAATTCGTGTGGACGGACACATTTACTGAAACAGCTCCGTCTTTATGAAGAACGTTTTGGAAACGATACGCGTTTCGGCTTCGTGTGGACGGAGCCTTAATCACAATGTAACCTACAGACAGCAAATCCCTTTTTAGAGCAAATAGTTGTAAATGCTCTGTTCTTTGTTATCATTCTTGAGACGTTGTATAGCACTTCTGTCAGTGTTTGTTGCTCTATGAATAAATGGGAGACTAACAAAAAAACAACACTGTATTAGGAATTTACAGTGTCGAAAAAATACTTCAAGAACCAGTGGCTTCTCACACTTCTCACATTTAAGAGAGGGAGAGTATTTGTGAATGGTGTTATGTTGAGAAACAGTCAGAGAGATAAGGACATGTTCAGGCATCACTGAGTGTGGGCGGATGACTTCCTGTGTATCAGACCAGCATGAGCAAGTCTGACTGATCTAGAAGTACAGGCTCTCAGAAAGACGAAGAAATGGAACCAGAGAAAACTGGAAAACTCACTGGGAGTCACCGTCATCCTCACCTTGTCAGTACACTACCCAACACAGACCTATGAGAGCAGTCACAGCTGTCTGGAAGCATCCCCACCAGGCGGACTGTCCTAATCCAGCAGTTTCAGAGTGAATTGAACCTATCTTCTCAAACACTGTGATTGTAACTGTAACAGATGAGCCTTTTGTCCAGGGTTGCACGCTGGAATATGCCCCTTAACCTCGTGAGACTTTTACAATGGTGATAGAACCAAAATAACCTTTCTGTGTTCTGTTCTCGATATAGAGCTGATTTGGTCAAGCTGCTGCTTTGTGTTTGAGAGACTGTTTCTTCCACAGCAACACTATCATTATAGCAGGACATGGTCATCATGGCAACAAACACCAATAGCACATGCTGGCAAAGATGAGGCCCTTACAGCCACAGTGTGGCAGGTCTGACACATTAGACGAGCCTTGGCGTTGAAGCTGCCTCCTGTCTTCATTATAGTTTTAGACAGAACATCATTTCAACGCCAATCACTTTGTGTCAGATTTTGCCAAACTCCCTGAACATGGCTATTAACTCGCAACTTAATAGTTCATTTTGCCCTCATTCAGTGTGAAATAATGAGATACACATATTACATGGTCAGATTTCACTGTTCCACCCCCTGTCATTGTCAGGTTTTGTGTCTACAGAGAAGCACAGAGCCTTCTTCGTGTTGTGACTGAAAGCAATCAGGCCACCTTTCAGGCACCTTTCTTTTAAAGATTTGTCTAGCACTTCTCAATTCTTGTTGTTGAATTGAGTGGACATAGTGGAAGTAACACGTTTTTTTTGTCTGATCTGATGGAGAAGAAACCACTGACACAAAGTTCTGAGAGCCTGAAGGAAAAACTCAGAAAAGAGTTTAGGATAGCCAGAGGCCAAAAGTAACATTCTCTGTTGTAATGTGAGCTTTAGATGAACTTACAAATTTACTTCAAACTTAACCATGTTAGCCTATTTATCAAGGTACACCATTTAATTGTAATATGACAATAGAAAACACACAAAATAATAAAATAAGGATGAAGGAAACTAGTCTAGAGGTCAACTACTAATATTTTCTGAACCATATGTAGCTGCATGTCACAAAAATACAAAACAAATCATAAAATACATTTCAAAATGTATTCTATGTCTTGGTTTGTATTTTTGTGACATACATTTTAAAATGAAGCATTGGTCAAAAAAATTAAATAAACAAGTTATTCTTGTTAATCTCTCATAACTGATGGAGCATTGAGATACAAGAATGTTACTGCAGTCAGACTGGAAATGTGTTGTCTGTCAGAGGCACAAGCTGCGATCCTGTCCCTGATGAAACAGAGCCCACTTAACCATGGTATGTCACAGGACCGATACTTTGGAATTAAGTTGATACTAAAAATGTGAACACATGATGGTTATTTATTTATTTAAAGTACCACAGTTGTCACAGAGAGGCTACTGGACATTTTCATTTCTCTGGAATGGCATCAGCAAGTGTACATGGAGCAACAGAACCACTGTGACTTGTGCAAAATAAAGGCTTCAAAAGTCCCATATGGAGATGTTTTGTGTTGGAGACAGTGATCAGGGACAACTTCTAGATGGCCAGAAGTCAGAATGCAAACAAAGCCGCAGAGTATTTAAAAGAAGAAACGGCTCAAACCTATCTAAGCAGCTCAAAGACAGACATGAGGAGCTGTACATTAAACTTAAGCTGAGCAGTTTCAGTTGTTAGCTTATATAATACACACCATAGCAACGTCTATATCCTGAAATGTTACTGTTGCTGTGGGTGAGCTTAGACAGCTGCATCTCTTGTAGCAACACAGCGTTCACAAAGGCTAATTTGAGTTGGGTGCTGCTGTTAACATTAGCAGGCTACCGACATTACTGTCAACACACAGTGTGTGCATGTGTGCGTTAGCACACTTTGTGCAGTAGCCTGTCTGCTTAGGTTTCCTAGGGGTCATCAGTATGAGGAAGATGTTGAGCACGAGAGACAAGATACTGTGGCAAAACATCTCAGATCTCACAATCTCAGTCTATCCCAGCAGACTTAGAGTGAAGGCAGGGGACACCCTGGACAGGTCACCAGTCCATCACAGGGCCCCCCAGAGAGACAGACAACCACGCACACTCACATTCACAACTATGGCCAGTTTAGAATCACCAGTTAACTAACTTGTTGCTAATAGACTAGATGGGACGGTCTGTGAACCTCATATGAGAAAATCAAAAAAAGAGGGGTAGTCTTGGACTTCAGCAGTAGGTCCGGGGCACCGTCAGTGCGTGCGACTCAAAACCCCTCTCCCCCATAGTGTTCATTCATAAACTGTTCTCTACAAAACCAAACTAACAAGAACATTCTCTCGTAGGGTTATTAGAGTGGGTGTCCATCTTGTAAATTATGCAAACTACATCTAGTGTTTCATTCCCCCTTTGATCTTACTACTCATTACATTTGTTTCATTGCTTTACTTTTTGCTGTGACATTAAATTCAGTATCAACCACCACAGAATTTCAATGTTATTGGTACCGAATACCAAATTTCTGGTATTGTGACATCCCTACTTAAGTAGAAGTTAAGTAGAAGTTAACCTACGGTTCTGGGCTACCTGGTTGATCCTGGTTGATCAATAATAATAATTCTCATTGAAGACACTTTTGAAGTTCCTCTCCAGGCATTGATTAAACCACTAGAAACTCATCTCGAAAATACTCTGAAATACATATTTCTAAGTTTTTTTTTCATGAAAAAAAATCTCTTCATGCCTTAAAATGGCTTAGTTGGAACTCTGCCCCACTGTGTCCTTTGAATGTGCAGATCAATTAAAACCAGAAAACTTAACAGGCACTTCTACATGTACCATTTGCAATAATGGAGAAATTCAGCCATTCGTGTTGAGTTTGTAACCAGTTCTGAAGAAGCTCAGCACTTATCTTTGGATTGTTGCATTGAGATGACATATGTTGTGAATTTGCGCTATATAAATAAAAATGAATTGAACTGAATTATCTCACTCATGACAGGTCTACTAACTTGAGAAATGTTCCTAATTGATAATCAGCAGCATTATCAATCAATCATTGGTTAATTAATGAGACAAATTGACTGCAGCAGACATTCTATATAAAGCTATTTTAACAACCCGTGACAAAAGCTGCTATTGCGGCTTGGTTACACATGCCATCACCCTGTCTCACTAGCTTACAGCTTAAAAACATACTACTACATAGCCAGCTAGTAAAACTGCCTATTTACCCTCTTCGATCAGCTCTTTACCAATACCTGGAATAGCAGCTCTAGTTTTCAACTTTATGAGGCACTTTAACATTTTTATTTCACATTTTACATAATATTTTATACTATTCGTGATCCTGTGATGGGCATGGTCAAACTGTCTCTGGGTTGTGTTTTTCAGTAGGAAATCACCACCTTCTATTTCAACTGTAAACTTTGGGTAAAAGGATAGAAGACATATTGCTTGCCTCATAAAAATGTTATTCATCCTTTTGTTTCTAGAGATATCATTGAAATTAGCAATACATGTTGCATTGCATACCGTTTACTGTTACCTCGAAATCTGCATTTAAAGACAAAAAAGGTGAACTCCTTTTCCTCTGAGTCTGGGTACACAAACCTGACAAAGATTCATTTGATAATTCAAACATCAGATCATTTTGTTATCTCTCACAGTGACCGACTTCATTAACATCACTGTGTAATTCACATTCATTTCAAAGGGCCACATGAACACTGGTCATATGAGCATCTGGTCTGTTACATAGCTATGTCTAGACCATGTCCGTCTGGTTTGGAACACTCAGCAAAAGTACATACTTCTGGTGATGAGTATGTTGCATTTCTTTAAAACGTCTGTCCCAACACAGGGCTGCTGTAGTGGGCTGACCTAATCAGCAGTGTTATCTGAACTTTTCTCACGGTCGCCAATGACAACATTTACACAAGTTAGTGCAACCCGTTAAGCTGCATGCTGAATAACAGAACTGAGCTTCCTTTTCTACTCCAACCCATATTACACAGATGACATTTCCATCTTAGACCAATATTATATGTTGACTGATATGATCTGTGTATGTACTCACATGAATTAGCACTGAGTATTGTGTACTTTAAGTGATGTATGTCTAAGCAATCAAATCACTTCAATAAAAACACACCACACTTAGTTTTATCTAAACTAAACAAACCCTTGCAGTGTAAATGGAACACAATGGTGCCGGCAGGACACTGCGTAGCAGCCAATGGAATACTATTCTGTAAACTGAAAAAGGTCAGAGGCCACTTGCACATCACGGCCAACACAGAAACTCTGTGACTGTGACCTTGTAATGATGTTTTTCTATGGTCTCTTTGTGGATTTTATGGATGTTTATTCGCAAAAAAGTCGCACTGAATTTGGAGGGTTTACAGGACCCTAATTCCCTCTCTATCTGTATAAGAGGCACCATTGCTGCTCCAACATATAGTATGTTTGCATCACATCTCCCTCCACAATACTCATAGTTTAAAAATCTGTGGTATAGACTGACTGTAAGTCAAAACTCAAGATATTTTTTATATTAGGATTCTGAGGTCTTGGATCTAATTGAGTTCTGTGTCCAGAAATTTCTGTGTTTGGACTTCCTAAGATAAAAAATATGGGATGGAAAAGAAATGAAACCACCTTACCTCATAGGACCAGACACACTGAACCTTGGCGAATCTCCTGACACAGCGGCCCACCTCCACATCTTCATGGGTAGTGTACATCTCCTGCAAACACTCTCGGATGTGGGGCACCATCCTCTTGAGGACTTCACGGCTCATGATGACGCCTGGCCCCCCCATGCAGAAGTTCTCCCCAGGTTCCAGGGCCAGTTTCCCCAGCTCGTCTCGGGCACCCATTCCTGTCTGGCCGAGGAAGATGGCCTCACTGCTGTTGAGGCTGCGCAAAAAACTCTCCAGCCTTTCACTCTTGATGTAGACGTCATCATCTGCCCTCATGAACCACTCGTACTTGTCCAGGTAATGGTCATGCATGTACTTAAGCATCATGAAGGACTTCTTCTGGGGCGGGTACGAGTCATCCACATTCCTTAGAGCGACTATGGGAATGGGTATGGATGTATCAGAGCCCTCACTGGAGAAAAACTCCACATGACCTGGGATTGTCTGTGCCCATGTCCTGTAAAGACACAAATGAATGAAGTTGAAAAAAACACGTCAGGTAACAGACAAGACTTAACAATTTGCTGCAGCTTGTGCCACATAGTAAGAGGCTCATAAAGACTGACAATAATCTACACTACACTGTACATGCTGCACTGGGTGTCTGTGTGTGTGCAGATGTGGTCCACATGTTGGCCACTTTTAGGTGCAAACCAAATCACAGTCATTCATTTTGGATACTGACATCAGCAGCATTTACTCCACACAGTGATTCTTCAGAGATGGGCAGCACATCGTACCCTGTGTGGTGCAGAGGTAAAGCACTAAAGACATCACCTTTTGAGTGGTTAGAGACATGCTGCTCCGCTATGGTGAAATACTGATCCGTTTTTCACACTACTACACTTGACACTGCCAGCACCCTGTCCATAAATAGCACTTCTACTGCTGGACAAATCCCTGCTTACAGTATTTATTTCTCCGTTTAAAATTTACTTGAAATACATGTTTGTTTTGACCCGATGTGTGCAGTTTGCTCTGTACACTCCTAGACAGGTTACAGTGCAACTTCTTGGCCTGCAGTTAGAAATGCCCTAGCTTGTAAAGTTGTAAGTAGTGTCAGCTGGGTCTCTCTATAGTGTCACACTGCTGTGACCTCTGCGTTTTAACACACATTACTACAGTTACATGTGAAAGTTAACAGAGAATGAGTGTGAAGCATAACAGTATGCCTCCAGTCACAGTAAAACTCATGAAGTACAGGCGAGATGAGCCGTCACAGGGCTGCTATAGACAGCTGCGCAGATTAAAGGGAAATACACCACAAACTGAATGCAGACAAACCCTGGTGTGTTAATACTAAACTTAGTCTCACTTAGCCAGCCAGTACTGTAGAACATAATGTCCCGGCTAGCCCACACTGTCATTCTGCTATAGAGTGAAAAGGCTCTGGCTTGTTTGTATTTCTTTAAAGAAATCACAGTCGTCGCGGGAGGGGTTAAGTGAAGTATGCGGCTTTGGTGCTCCCTCAAAATAGTGCCGAGTGGAACTGTTGTGGTGAAACATTTGCACGCAGGGAGCACTGGGATTAAAATGGATAATCCATCAAAAACAACAACTAGCTGGGCTGCCATACTGCATGATCCAAATCCTTGGCAAAACTTTCAGTTTCTGTTTAATTAGACTAAACTAAACTAGATTCCAGGCAGGGATGAGGGGATGTATGCAAGGTAATGGCCCCTCCTTCACTGACAGCAGCTACACATGGCTTTCCAGTAGGTCAAACTCTTGGACGTTGGTGTATTCTTCAGTTAGACAGTGAACAGATAGATCCAGTGGAAACACACAGCTTGTGTATTGTCCCATGGGACTGACTCATCAACAGAACAGAGTTCACTGGAGCAATTTTTTTTTTTAAAAACACTGAAAACCCTTGATTAACTGATTTTTAAACAAAGGAAGTTTACAGTTTTGTTAGAAAGGTCTAAACAAAGCGTCAGCACAGCATGTTTGATGAAGTGCAGCAGAGTGGGAAGGTCTTCTCTAACTTGCTTAAGGCTTGGAGGCTAGATTTAAAGACTCCAGAGCTGTCTTCTAGCATGTTAATGATCACTCCGATAGCAAACTACAGCTCTTCCACTGGCACTGCTACTATATCCTCAACTGCTCTTGCTAGCAGGGGTATAATGTGGGTGTCCTTTATTCATTTGAGCATCACGCTGTTGTGTTCAAGAGTCAGTCTCTTTGCTGAGGGTAAATTTATACAAGTTTCCCAAGCAGTGTCCCCTGTTCCTCAATAGAATTGGACGTATTGTCCATGGTAATCACAATGAGATCATTACTATAGGTATTTTAACCTAAATGTGGACAGTCAGTCACATTCCAAAGCTTTGCCATTTTTAAATATTCTAAAGGATGTGGTTTTTACTCAGCACGTCTCTGGTCTCACCCACATTCTAGACACGGTGATAACGCAGTCACCAATTGTTCTGCACTGTTGATAGAGCTGTCTGATCATTTGAGTGTATTCTTTTCTGTAACAAGCAGCACAGTATGGAAAATACTGAAAGCTTTATTACAAATTGCTGTCTTACCCCTGAGGATGCTGCAAATTTCAAACTTAGGTCAACTATTTACACTGTTGCCCCGGTCAAGAAAAAAAAGGTCAACCCCAGAGAGCCTCTAGGATAAGTAACACAATGATCAAAGTAAAGACACTTTATCATGTAGCAGAAAGGAAAAGAAAGTCTACACTACATGTCCACCATGACATTTTCCAGGAGCATCTGATTGTGCAATCAGAAATGGCAACCTGGTTTCTCCAAGCTGGTCAATGACAATCAGAACAATCCTAAAATGACTTCTACAATTGATCATCTGATTAACCCTGCCCCTTTACTGACTCTGGTGATGTTTTCTCCACATCCAGATGTAAATAGTTTGTAGCACACACGTCAGATTCCCCTATGTCACTTCGTCATGTACCTCTAGAGCAGGGGTCTCCAACTCTGGTCCTCGAGGGCCACTATCCTGCATGTTCTAGATGTGTCTCTCTTCCAACACACCTGATTCAAATGATCATCTCATCATCAAGCTCTGCAGAAGCCTGATAACGATCCTGACCATTTGAATCAGGTGTGTTGGAAGAGGGAGACATCTAAAACATGCAGGATTGTGGCCCTCGAGGACCGCAGTTTGAGACTCCCTTTGAGTCTTTTGACTTGGGTGCTTCTGAACTGCTCCTAAAAGCAGTCCTACAGCCTTGTACTTGCCCCTGTGATGCTATCCCCATCACTGTTTTTTAGGCCCATGTTCAGATTAAATTTAAAGCTTGCACCATTTGTAATGTCTTTTTCGAAACGCACCACTGTCCCATCCACCTGTCAGCAGAATCACCTGTATGTGTGACGGGTATTGAGTAATGGAAGTTTAAAATGAAGTGAGGTACAAGGTTTTCATTGCTGCCTGTGTTTTTGTTGGTGGTTGTTTTTGAAGCAGATGCCTGCAGAAGGCTACAGTTGAAATCTATAGTATTTGCAAGAAAACACAACTAGACCTTGCCTAAGTCAAGTTCCAATTCTATAACAACACCAAAGAAAATTTAGATTTTACATTTGGTTTTCTAAAATGTGCCTCCATAGGACCTTTGGTAACCATGGTCACTGACAACAGGATAACAAGGCTACTAGTCTTAAATAGATTCATAATCTTGGACTCTATTGAAAGATGGCACTTCCAAGTATCCTATCCCAGATCTAGATTTACTAGCAGTATTGATGCCACAGAGAAACTGAAGCACAAGTCCATTATAGTGCTTTTATCTCTTGTTGAAGCTTTGTGCATATAAAAGAGTCAAAAACGTGCAATGGTGGAGAAACAGTTTAGATTTCCCAGAGAGCTACTGCACCCGCTGGCTCCCTCAAGTCCTCTAGTAGTAGTTGTCTCTTAGTGGCTCCTAGGGTTCAATGTAAGACCTATAGCCAGCCTGTTTTTAGCAACTATGACCCCAGCCTGTGGAACGGCCTGCCGGAAGACACAGACTGTATATAAAAGCTGGATGTAGTCATAGCGACGTCTCCCATTGGTTTGTGGACTTCAGCATTTGATCATCACCAACTTATGATTTTTGGAGACATAAGTGACCATATTTGGAAGAGAGGGTGGAGCTGGAAAGGAGTGCAGGGTGGGCCTAACTGAGAACCCAATGACACTATTGCATGCTCACTGGTACTGGCCTGGCTCCTGGCTATGCAATGTAAAATTCCTGCAAACAAGATTTGTATACATAATTCACATCTATATTATAGGTATGTAAGCATTATAGGAATGGGCATGTCCATATTTGGCAAAGAGTAACCATGTAACGTTAGCATAGCTGAAGATTCTGTGTGTAGGTTAACATTAAACTGTGTATAACCACGTATGAAAGGCATATTGTAAAAGTGAGTTTAAGTGCTAAGGTTACATTATCCAACTTGGATGGAGTATGTCAGTGTGGTTAATTAGTTAACTTTAGCTATAACTAAGTTTCCTGTGGGCTGCCGTATAGCTCGCTGAGCTAAGGCATTACCATGTGGGCGCAGGTCGCCAGCAGCGGTCATGTGTTTGAGTCCAGCTCAAGACCCTTTGCTGCATGTCTCTCTCCTCTATACCCCCTTTCACCCTGTCTCTGTCTATCAATAAAAATGTGAAAAAACTCCCCCAAAAAATACTTTAAAAATGAAGTTTCCTGTAGATCAAAGTGGATTAATCATGAGGTTATTGCAGTTTTGCTAACTGTTGGAGTCTACATGCTGTTAGTTCATGAGACAGCAGGTCAGAAGATAGATTAAATGAATAAAGTGTAGCCTAGCACTATGAGTGTGTGTGAATCTTTGAATTTTACTGATCTTTGGTTAAGTGTCTGTAGCATAGGCTGTTTTCAGCAGGTCCTGTTCATTTCATTGTCACCATGGGCTAGATGGTGACATTCAGTGTGAACATATAACAAAAACTGAATATGGGTAAAAAAGAAAGAATTGCTGATGGGCAACACAAACACTGCACAAATTTGATTGGCATGGAAGGCCTGTTGTTAAAAATGATTAGAGCAAACAGTTAGTAGGACGACTATTCAAATATAGAACTGTTTGGCCACAGAAACAGCTGACATGTTTGGCAAAGACTAAAGGCTTTTCAGAAGAACCTCTTATCAATTCTGACGCATGATGGTGGAAATTTTAAGGTTTGGGGTTTGCTGCCTCAGGGACTGCCTGCATCATACCAAAGAGTGCATGAAGATAAGAAGCTTTGTCTGAAAGTTGAAGTTAACTGGAAGTGGACCTTTCAGCAGACAGGGATCTAAGCACTACTTAGTTTTTCCATAGAAGAATATTACATCTGTTGATATTTTTCTTAATCAAATATTGTAAAAAGCATTGGACATATGGCCAGATGGAAGCCATGTCTGACTAAAAGGCATACAGCGCATTGGTTGTTTGCTATCAGGAATATACCTGAAATGACTATGAGAAGCAAAATCCTCTGGTCTGATCAAACAAAGACTGAACTATTTGGCCACTAATGCCACCTGTGTATGTTTAGGATGTGAGGTTCAACTTACTGACACCATCCTTACAGTCCAACACTGTGGTGGCAGCAGCATCATGCAGTGGGGATGCTTTGTCAATACACATACAGGCAAACCCTATGTAAAAACATTTTCCAGAGTAGTCAGGTTGAGGTGCAGGTTTACATTTTAACAGGATATAACCTGAACATAAAGCCAAGAAAACCTCTACCGGCTTAGCCAAAATCTGAACCTGAACCCAATACATGGTCTCTGGAGAGAGCAGAAAATGGCTGTGCATTGATGATCCCTATACAATCTGATTGTGCTTGAATGATTCTGAGGAACGAGAGAAACTTGGAAAGAAAGGAGGACAAGTTTGTAGGATCATGGCCAAAAACACTTGAGGTAGTTATTGGTGGCAATTATGCTTTAACCTAGTATTTAGTGAAGGGCTGGCTTTTTCTTCCTACTTTAAGACACTTCAAACATCTTTTTTACATTGTCATTGTTAAATATTGTTTTGATTGATTAAAAAAGAACATATGAATCATGAATATGAATCCTGACTGATACATTTTGGATTTTTTTTCATCATTTCTTTTGCAGAAAAAGGACAAGACAGTGGGCTAGATGGTGACAATCAGTGTGAACCCATGACAAAAGCTGAATATGGATGAAAACACATAAAGAATTGCTGCTAGCTTGCAATTCTACCTAACTCTGATGTGCTTTTTCCTCGCCCGTGTCTTTCCCTGTTAGCTTACAAAGAAGGCAGTATTAAAGTCCCACAGCAGTAGATTGTTACCTTCCATTTTGAGAAAATGCTAAACGGGAAATGTGTGTGAAAGCAGCCTTGTCCTGAGAGTCGCATCACATACCTGTGTGCTGCCACGGCTCGGCTGTTCAGGTACTTCTGGGCAGTCATGACACCAACGAATAAGAAATTAGTGGATCTGGAGCCAGGTTTCTCGGTCGCCGGTGAACCGTTAACTTGCGATGGCCATAATGCGCCGTATTCCTTCCTGAGACCCCCGTTCAGCCCACAGCCAGCATGGTTTACTTTTCGTTTGTGTCCAGCCTTCTTTAACTCGCTCGCCTTGGGTAAAATGAGCCTGGAAGCCAGCGTGAACCCGACAACCAGTCCCAGCAGAACACTAAACCATGCTCTTCTACTTCGACCTGCCATTCCCCAAAACTTCACTAGCTCGCTGTCTATCTTCACTGTATCCGAAACAGCGGAACTGTAAAAGCAAACCAAAAAGTCAATGTTCTTAAAAAGCTAGCTAAAAACAAGCCAAACTATGTCGATAGAGTTCCTCCGTGCTCACACACACTCTCTCATGGTAGAAAAGCCCTTTTCTTTCAGATGCCTACGTAGCATCGCAGCAGTCTCCTTGAAGCCGCCACCTGAACCTTCCTGTCGCCGCTTCCTCTGCTCATCCAGCCGTCCTCCTCCACCGACCAGGGCCACGCTTAACGCCGATCGACAAATGCAGCAGCTTTTTTCTTAGCCTTGAATAGCGGCCACATTCTCGCCATTATCTCACCATCGGAAGAATGTCTGACTGTCGAGATCGCTGATCGCGAAGGGTTTAACAGTGGTTTGACCCAATGGAATTTCCGTAGAAGCGCTCTGACTGGCTGGCTGCGAAGAATCCCTTAAGCCATTCGACCTAACGATGCTGCGTTTAGGTTCCACGGGAAAGCCCACTCATATAACCATTGAACTAATCTTCAACATAAAGCTAGTTGTCTAAAAGCTCGGTTGGCAGTTATCAAAGCTTTTGTCATCGCAACAGCGATTCACCAGCAGTAATAGACACAATTGTTTCTAATGTACAAACTGCACAGTTCATTGTTTGCCCCTGTTTCAATCTGTCTGCCTGAAAATCGTTCTTGGAAGTGTCTGCTAATTGAAAAAACGAATTTAGTTAATCGTATGTGTGCACATGCTTCGTCAACAAACCAAGTTCTGATATTACATTTACTATTAATAGACTATCTTTAATTACTAATATAGTTTGTTCATTATTGTTGTTATTGTATCCATTCAAAAAGTTGTGCTATAGTTTTAATTATTGTCATTTTCCTTGCGTCTAATTCTAAATACAGAGTATTGGAAACGGCCGCAAACGCAGCACGGCAGCTCTCTGACCTCTAGCTCCCTCATGTGGTTGTAGCGGGGTACGTGAACACGTCGCAGGCTCCTTCAAACTGGGCCTGATGTGTTGCATATGTTTCCACACGGGCCGACGTTTTTCATTCTGTTTTACTAGGTTATGTCTTGAAACTTTATTTATTTTGACAGCTCACTAATGACCTTAAACACAACAACAAAAGTGTCTTTTTATTACCAGTTATATTTATTTTCCAATGACAGTGCAGTATTTCCTTCTCATTTTTTAATATGGTGCATGCAAAGTATGCAAAGAGTGTCAGGATACTCACCATTCAGTGTCCTTGTCCACCTTAAGTCAGTGTAATGTGCAATATATCATTATCATGTGTCACATTTTAATTTCAGGTGCAACATTTTACTATCATATAGAACATGTCAGTGTAATGGGCAAGCTTTCATTATATTCTATAGCCTTATTTTAGCTCGCTTATTTTATGTTTCCAACAGCCTTCAGTCTGTACAGTCGTCACATCCTACATGCCGTCAAATACTGCAAGAATGAAATCATCCAATGGTAATATACACTTGACTAGAAATGTACAGTGCTGTGAAAAAGTTTTACTACTTACCACTTACCACTTTAATGTTTAAGACCATCAAACAAATGTAAAAATCAGACAAAGATAACCCAAGTAAACACAAAATGCAGTTTTTAAAGGATGATTTTATTTTTTAGGCAAAAGAAAAAACTATCCAACCCTACCTGGCCCTGTGTGAAAAAGTAATTGCCCCCTATAACTGGTTGGGCCCCCCTCAGCTGCAACAACTGACATCAAGCATTTTCTATGACTGGCAATGAGTCTTTCACATCTCTGTGGAGATATTTTGGGTCAATTCAGCAACACCGGAGGGTTTTCCAGCATGATCGGCCTTTTTAAGGTCATGCCACAGCATTTCAATCAGATTCAAGTTCGGACTTTGACTAGGCCACTCCACCTTTTTTAAGCTTTTTTTCGACTTGCTGGTGTGTTTTGGATCGTTGACCTGCTGCAGAACTCAAGTGCGCTTCAGCTTGAGGTCACAAACTGATGGCCGAACATTCTCCTTCAGGATTTTCTGGTAGAGAGCAGAATTCATGGTCCATCAATCACAGCAAGTCGTCCAGGTCCTGAAGCAGCAAAGCAGCCCCAGACTATCACACTACCACCAACTTCATGTTTCACTGTTTGTATGATGTTCTTTTTCTGAAATGCTGTGTTACTTTTACACCAGATGTAACGAGACACACACCTTCCAAAAAGTTCAACTTTCATCTCGTCAGTCCATAGAATATTCTCCCAAAAGTCTTGGGGATCATTCAGATGTTTGTCTGCAAAAGTAAGACGAGCCTTTATGTTCTTTTTGGTCAGCGGTGGTTCTCGCCTTGGAACTCTGCCATGGATGCCATTTAAGTAAGATTCTCTTACCTTCTGTAGCCTCATCCACCAGATCCTCCAGGAGCAGGAGCCTCCTCCCTGTCCAGTCAGGGGATTGCTGTCTGAAATACACACTAAAGAAAACTGGTACAAGTCTCAAACACAGTATTTCCCTTCTACGAAGGGCTGGTAACCAATGCCACACAAAACTACATAGAAGGAATGTGTATTTGGAGATATATGATAGAACAGAAGACAAAAGGACATAGTCACATGCAGAGCTGGCCCTAGCCAATGTGGCACCCTAGGCAAACTTTTATATGGTGCCCCCCTCCATCGGTGATTTACATATGCTTACAAAAGAAATCGAACAGCATTGTTTTGTAGTAATATTAACTGGGCATTGCTTTACATTTGAATCAATGTGAGCTTTTCCATTTTAAGAGTTAATAGTAATAACTAGTTTTAATATAATTGTACTGAAGATTAATTTTTTTCCTGATTTTGTGGCGCCCCCTGGAGGCCACGGCGCCCTTAGCATTTGCTTATATTGCCTAATGGGCCAGCTGGCTCTGGTCACATGTGGTTGAAGGACCCGACACAAGCAGCTAGAATGAGGAAGCAGGCCTCTGGAGCAGCTACAGTAGTGAACAAAAGTTTGCATACATTTGTATACAGTATGTCACGGCAGTCTTGGGTTCCCAGTGACTCCCACAACTGTGAATTTTCTGTGATGAAATAATGTAAACCCATGAGTCTCATGCATTACAATCATAACATGGCAATCATGCAGTTTGTTTTTTTTGCATAGGATTATTTTGGGTCTTCTAAAAATATGACAAAATCACCTCAACTAGGGGCTTTTTCCTCCTTCTTCATTATTCCACCTACTTTGTATAAAGCACCAGTTCCACTGGCAGCAAAGCAGCCCCAGAGCATAATACTACCACCACCATGCTTAACAGTAGGTGTTCTTGGGGTTAAAGGCCTCACCGTCTCTTCTCCAAACATATTTCTGGTTATTGTGGCCAAAAAGCTCAAAGTTCAGTCAAGATTTAAGGTGCAACTTCTAGAAGATGGGCTTCCTTCTTGACAGCAGATAATAAATCGACGAGAGAACAAAAGTGCATGATGTTTTTTAGACAAAGATACGTGGGTTTCAATGCGTCTACCATGAACATAATTTTAAGTTATAGAAGTCATTGGAAACTGAAGACTGCCATGATATACATGGTCTTTACAAGTGTGTGTAAACTTGTGTTTACCACTGTATACTGACAATGGAAACCTGAGGTTTTGTGAGACAGCTCGTCATACTTGATTGGGGAGAACAAACTGGTTGCTTTAAATTGAGGAGCTATTTGGGCTAAATACCAGTGACTGCCAACCAAATGCTAAGTCTCACTGTGGCATTGCTGGTAGGTGTATTAATAACTTTTGACCACACCCATCAGTGGGTGTACATCATCATTTCTGGTGATGTAGACATAAACTTAAGTGTTACCTGATAGTTATTCAATTTTTTGTCTGTGGCTGACTTTTTAGTGTCCTCATCATGGCTTCCATCGGCTTGTGGGATACAGGGTATCCTGCCTTCTGCTAGCTGCACCCCCTTAGTCTTGATCACCTTCCGTCTCTTTGCCTGGAGCCTGGATCCTGGTGAGGATCAAATAGTTTCAGAGTAACAGAATTCAAATCCAAACTATTACATTAGGTTTCAAGTTATGTACTAAAACACCAAGTCATATTCCTTGTATGTGAAAACCTACTTGACAATAAAATCAATACAAATTCCAATATAAATCCCTCAGACTCAGTTGATAGCACACAGAAGGTTATAACAAGTAACAGGAAAAAAATGTATTTCACTTTACAATTTGTTTCTAATTTTCACTAAGCAGTAATCCTAATAGCAATGAAAAAGTTTAAGAGTTTATATCTGAGACTGATGTTACATTGTTACCTTTAAATTGTAATGAATAGGAAATAGATGTTTTTACAGTAAAATTCTTTGATTTGATTAATGCAGTATTAATGTGTCTGGTCCCTGAACTGTAAATGTTCATATGGCATAATGTTCTGTTTGACACCGTTCTGTCCTTTATAGCAGTGGTTCTCAACTGGTCCAGCCTCAGGACCCACTATTTCTCTATTAATAACGGTCACGACCCTAATTTTTGAAGTTTGCTGTTCCTGTTAACAAATGAAGGTTTATCTGGGTGTAGTCTCAACACATTCTGATACAGCTTGGGAAAACTTTGGCTTATTTTTTGCTCATTTTGGTATATTTGGACACTTTTGTCAAGTTTTGGGCATATTCTGTCCCATTTTGACAGATTCTGAGCACATGTTGGTTTATTTTTGGCACGTTTTAGCATAAATGTCTCCACTAAGCTGGCAGAGCCACATCTAGAGGTTATGCTTCTGCGACCCTCTAAAAATGGCTTCGTGATCCACCTTTGGGTCCCGACCCACCAGTTGAGAACCACTGCTCTATATTGTGAGTGTGGCATTTACCCAGCTGTGCCCACTGGAGGGCAGCGATCACTTCGTTGTGTTTGTATTTGTTCAGCTTTACCAGGAATGTCACAGTTACAACAATCAATAGGATTATAATGCTTTTATTATTCTCACATCTGTAAATGATGTCATATCTACTATTAAACTCTTTTTTATTTAACTAGTAAACTTATCTTTAATTACTTTACTTTTATTATCTTAACAATCCATCATTTTATTGTTGTCTTGTTCAATTTTGTTGTTCTGGTGTGCTTCAGGAATAAATCTATATCTGTTTTCAGCATTTTACAGTTCATTGCTCATAAAACAGACTTTAAAAAAAAACAGCTATATAATTAAGGTTTGATTCATTCATTTAGTCAGTTACTGGTGTAATGGATGTATGTGTGCTGTACACAACACTGGGACTTTCCACCACTTTTATAGGACACAAAGCCCCCTCAGCTGCTTGAGAACAGTCAAAGTAGAATATGGATGCACTTCTTTTCACTCTACAATCCTGCAGTTGGGCTTTGGATCCTCATTTTTTTCCTGGGCTCTCTCACAAACATGCACCAACATTTAAACTGCAATATAAATTTCACATTTTTACCTTTCTAATGTGTGCAACAATCTCCAAATAGTATTGCAACAAATAATGATGAGTAAGATAAATAATTCTAAAGTCTGCACCTGTAAATCGCACTTTATAAGCCAGAGGGGGGAAAAGCTGCAACGTGTAGAAAAGGATTGCAGTTGTTAAAAAAAACCTGAGGTGTAAATCCAGTCAGTAGAAAAGTGTGTGAAGCTTAGTGCTGAAATTCCACAGACTGTGTACATCATACACACACAGAGATGCACACACAGCTCTGCTTTTACAGCCTTGTCCACTGAGCCAGTGAGAAGGCTACAGAAGGTGACGGTTTGTGGTTTCAGGGAGGGGTGGAGAGTCCTGCTGACACATTTCCCTGCAGTGACATTGTGCAGCTTCCAGGAGTAAGTAAGACATGAACAAACAAATGAGATAAATGTGTTGATTAGTGAGCTTCAGGGATGCTGGTGGGGGTGTTGTTATGCAGACCAGCGCTGTCCCTCATTCAAGTCTTTATGCTGACTTTATAGGCTTACCAGCTCACTAATTCCAGCAAGTTCATTTTGTCTACTCCGAATATGACTCTCAGGTTTCTTTTTTTCAGACAAAGAATAGGAGATGTTCTTTTACCTGACATGTTTCGACTGACAGCTTCAGTCTTCCTCAGAGGCGTCTTTTACATGTCAGGTAAAAGAACATCTCCTACATTCTTTGTCTGAAAAAAAGAAACCTGAGAGTATTACCAGCTCACTGTTGTTTGGCACTGACCTCATCTCGCTCTCAGAAAAAAACAAAGAAAGATGTATTCCCCCAAATCCTTGAATATGTATTCCATGTTATAGTTCATCCAT